>OOFG01059862.1:0-10430 GCA_900323295.1 Molva molva
TTACTCCCAACTTCGTCTAAGAGTGCTTTAAACTGGCGATCATTAAGAGCTTGGGCAACAATAAAGTTCACAACACGAATAACCAGTGACCTCACCTCACCAAGTTGCTCGCCACATTTTGAGCACAGAGTGCCTCCTGATGCGGGATGCAATTAACATTTAGGATGGGTCCCTTCTCATGTTCATGTAGAAGTGTCCCAAATCCTTTGTTTTTCCCCAACATGCAAGGAGCACCATCAGTACACACAGAAATAAGTTTATCCGTTGGTAAATCTTTTCTTTTGCGAAATCCATGAAAGACCTGAACAAATCTTACTCTTTTGTTGTTCCTTTCATTGGCAAAACAGCAAGACTTTCCTCACGCAATGTGTCACCTGCAGCATACCTCGCAATTATCCTGAGCTGAGATAAATGGCTAACGTCTTGGACACATCTTAGGCGAGAGAAATATTTATTTTTCCTCCACTTGATTTTCCATCATGATGGTACGATCGTGAACGGTTCTTGCTGACAGCGGCATGTCTTTTATTCCTTTGATTATCTTGTCTTTATTTGGGAAGTCATCAAACAGTTCGTTGGCCACATCAAGCATGAATGTTTTGGCATACTCGTCATCTGTGAATGGCTTCCCATTCCTCACGATTGCCAAAGCCCAAGCAAAGCTAGCCGAGTTCCCATCGCCTTGCTTGGCCCACCTTGCTTGGCCCACCTTGCTTGGCCCATGCACGGAGTTGCTGCTGACCGGCCTTTACTTTCCGCTGGAGCTCTTCGCATGCTTTTTCTTACTCTCCCCAGCTGGGTATTTCAATGCAAATGTAGCATGGTGTGTATGAAAGTGCCGCTTTACATTTGACCAATTCAACGATGCAATTCTTTCATTGCATATTAAACATACCGCAGACCCAGCTCTCTCCACAAAGGCTCCTCTGTCCACTTGGCCTGGAACGAACGGTAGTCTTGTTCTTTCTTTCTTTTGGACACGTTTTATTATGAGCTCTAATGTATGAGTACGGTAGCTAGCTTGATTAACTGAAGAAAACGAGTCAGATTTGTAACTTTGTTTGAAGTTGACCTGACCTGACCTATGTCAGGCATTGTCCAATACAAATTCAATTTTGGTGCCAATCGAGGTTAAACTAGGTCAGATTATTTTATAATTAGTGTGGTTGCAAAGCAAGCCACACTATTGTTATCATGTTTCTTATTACTTTCTTAAGTACTGTTCTCTTGCATACTTCCTCTTATTCTCTTTCCGCCACTTTTTTTGGTCGCTATCTACTCGCACAAACATTAACATAGAAAGACAAAAAATATATAATATGATAGGTACTATAGTGAAATCGTGTGCTATAGATTTTCTAAGCAATAGTACATATAGTTAATTAAGTCAATTAAAAATCGCATGTGTGTGTGAGTGGCTGTCCCAATCAAAACATTGAAACCAAGGAAAATGTATAAACTGCATTAACTCCCTCAACATGTACACGCTTCAAAATGGCCCAGGGACTTGAAACTTGCCGTGCTCGCTCATTAGCCATGCTAGCATTAGCATGTTAGCATGCTCAAGGATTATTGCAGAGTTGGCTCATGCAACCACATGCATTTTCTTCAGAAAATGCACATGTGGTGACATGTCTAGTTTACAAATGTAATTACTGTCTTAAATTTTGATGTCGAATTGACACAGTATTATTTTTAGCTGCTTATCTATTGTTTAAAAAAATCCTAGCTCAAATTTGTCCGCGAGCCATATGCAGTCAACAAATAAGCCATAGGTTTCCGACCCCTGCTCTAACCTATCACATTTAGATGTTGATTTTTCTGATTCCCAAGGTAAAGCCTTGGAAACTCAGGGAGCATTTACATTTACTATTTTGTTTTTACTATTATATATAAATACAGGTATACAAAAAAAGCGACAGCGCTGATTCATTAGATCGCTGTCTTATCATTACACTAAATACCTACGTTACACAAGCTATAGCGAGGCAATGCAGTATTTGATGTTTATATTTCCTGGTCTGTTGATATTCTATATACTCAAGTAATACCAATCTTCAAGGTTCACTGTGACTGATGATCCTGCTTTTATTCATGAAACGCATAGTGATTGAATGATTTTCTCCTCACAGGCTATATTATTGCTCTCGCGAGCAGAGAAATACTGCGTGCGAGAGCAGTAAAAGTGCTCGCAATAATATTTTTTGTACACGGATTAAACACAATTGTTAGTTGCACGGATGTGTAAGTGTAAGTGTGGCAGTGATATGCCGCCATACATACTTGAGTCTACTTGAGTCTGATCAGCATGCCTCGCGTCAAAAGTCACCGCTCGCCACTGCCTTGCATAAAGATTGCTTCAAAGCTTCATCTAAACACTGGAGAGCACGTTATTTTAGTGATCTTTTTCTGCAATTCCCACAGTCACCCATACTGCTGCAGCATATAAGAGCAGGAAGCTTGTTTCTTTTGCTCTTCTGTAGCAGGTAACTCACTGTTTCATAGCCTTCTTCTCTAGCATCTGCAAAGTGATGTAGCTGACTGAATGTTGCTTCACCGAAGCCTACAGGCTTGAAACACCAAGCCACTTCAAAGTCTTCCAACAGATGGAGGTCTCTCATCCAAATAGTCAAACTATTTTTGAGCCTAGCTTCAGTCTACAGAGTTGTTGGAGGATCCTCTTTGCCGTCAAAACCCCAGGTGATAGGATACCCAATGGAACACAGATAGAGCTAACGATGGACAGAATGCCTCTTCTGGTGGGTAGTTTGTCCTCTATAACAATCTTAAACTTGAAGTTATCAGACTGGATACACCACTGGACTCCGAAAGGTCGCTCGACTGGGAGCACGTCTGGGTCCAAGTCTAGGTCTTTAACCTCTTTGGCCCTTTCCTCTCCAGGGATAGCAAACCGCCCAGCCCGGCTGTTGCCTACCCATTTCGTGACCCAGAATCCTCCTGTTTCAAGGATGGCTCTCAAGTCATGGTACAAAGACACAGCTTCCTCATTTGAGCTGACTGACTTTGTCGACATAGAAATGAAGCAACACTGTGTTCAGTCTCGTGGCTTCAAATTGGTCCGTGCTGTCCTCTGCACACTTACCAAGAGTTCAAATTGGTCCGTGCTGTCCTCTGCACACTTACCAAGAGTTCAAATTGGTCCGTGCTGTCCTCTGCACACTTACCAAGAGTTCAAATTGGTCCGTGCTGTCCTCTGCACACTTACCAAGAGTTCAAATTGGTCCGTGCTGTCCTCTGCACACTTACCAAGAGTTCAAATTGGTCCGTGCTGTCCTCTGCACACTTACCAAGAGTTCAAATTGGTCCGTGCTGTCCTCTGCACACTTACCAAGAGCTGAGCTGGCACAGCTGGGAGACGAAGCTGTGCCGAACACGTCTAGGCTGATGTCACCGGATGGCCACCACAGAAACCTGAGAATCCTCGTCCGGTACCTTAACCTGGTGGAACGTGGCTTCCACATTGGCCATAATGGCCACCTCTTCTTGCCTCAACCTGGTGACACTCTGCCAAGCAGTGTTGGTCAGATCCGGACCCTGAAGCAGCTGGTCATTCTATGTGGTGCCCTGTTACGACGCTCCACAATCAAACACCACTTGGATCTTCAGCTTCTTTCTTTAATCAATAGTCTTTGCAGTGACTTTAACTGTTCTAGCCCCAGCAGCCAAGGTGGAATCTGAATTATTCATCTTGACTTTAAGAATATTGCAAAACAGTCATTAAATGTTATAAATACCTTCCACAAATGACCACGCTGGACTTCAAAAGTACACACGAGGTCAAAGGGCTAATTGGCTACAGCTTTAGCATTATTTCCCTTGGCTTAGTAACCGTCAAGTTTCCAACAAGGAAAAGGAAGAACAATTGTGCTTACTTTCACTGTTTAGTCACGGCAAATTGCTTTCCTTCCTTCCAGGGCTCCAATATTTAATAAATCCTTATTCCAGGTGGAGCGTAGTCTTCTTACTTATATGGGGGCTGACTGTCATTTAAGTGCTAGTTGAAACAACTAGTCATTAGTGTGTATTGCGCTCTTTTTAGGGAATACTTCAACAAGACTCCTGCATAAAAGGTATGAATAAAAAAGATCTTTATTCCAAGTTCCACAGGTAACAATATATGTCCAAAACGAAAACTTCTTTCACAAGAGTAAATCCGAGGTTTAAGTCATTTCATAAATCACGCTACTGCAACTAAGGTAAGAAAACTGTTGCTCCGTTACTAAACACTGCCAACTAACTGCCACATTAAACATGGCTTCCTATGCTCGTCTATTGTAAACAACGTTACCAATAAACAGCTTTTAACCTGTGTCATCCACATAAATATAATTTATATTGCAATAACTAACAATGGATTTACTGTAAATTGTGTTGCTAATGTTCCTCTGCATATAATGTGAATGTAAACAACAACAACTGAATGTATAAATAACACATCTAAGGTGCTTTGGCTGTTCAAATGTTGTTGTATTGCATTGTTCCTTGTAAAGCCTGATAATGGAATGATAAAATGCTATTTCCAGAGTTGAATGTGTTGGTTTTTTTCTTTTGCATATTAATGAAACGTAGTATCCTAGGCTAGCTTATGTTTTTTTGTAGTGTCATCCTAATTTCACTGACTAAAATACTATAATTTGACTGCATAAAGAAATGGCATAATTTGCCCGCTTGTAATTCTAAGAAGGCTAGATTTTAGTTACCTCAGTAACAAAAAACTTTATGAATTGTGAATTTGGCATTCGTGGTTTAGTTTTTCATTATTTAACCTGTCCATGTAACTTTTCGACAATATCAACGATGATCATAGCCTATTTCAAACAGTTATGACAGTTTTGCAATTTGACAGTCATCATTGGGTCTATCGATGGACACAGAGACACAGGCCTAACCTAAGTTTTACTTTGAACATTTGCGAAACCCCCCAATTATGGTAATATCCCATCCCATCCCCTCCAATCAGGGTTATACAGCATTTATATGGAAAAATAAGAGGTATGGACATCAAGCCTCCTCCGAAAATCTATACACGCACTATAATAATCCTAAAGGGAGAGGATGGGTATGGGGCATGATTTGGAACGTGATGTCACTTACATCGGAAGCCTCTATCCCTACACGAGTACAAAAACCAAATAGTTCTCACTAATGGGGAAAAATGACCGGATCCTTTTGTTATTCCTGAAAATGAATGGATATCGGATAGCCTATGTCCGAAAGGCCAACTACTGCAAGGCCCGATATAGGATGTAATAGCCCACACGTAGCTGAAGGAAAAACCTGGCATACCTACTAAAGAAAATCTATGTGCATTCGAAGCATGAGAAAGCATGAGCATGAGAAAAACTCGCTCTTTTAAAGACCTGGATCCATAACCTACTTCTGTAGGGAGTGAACCCCATGGTATGTTAAACATTTCATATCCTTGGCTTTTGGGATAAGCAGTTAATGGCACAACAAATCCTTGCAATCTTGACGGTTATCTATTGTTGTCTATGCTTTCTATACCAGAGAGAAAATGAACAACATCTCTTCAAACTGCATGTCTTTATCAAGGTGCTACTATGTTTCTCTTTTCATAATTGCATTGACAATATTGCGTCCATGCCATATTTTTGCATTTAAATTGGGGTCCTGAAAGAATGATTAGTGTACAGCAATAAAGTTGATAATTAATAAGGGCATTGAAGGATTGAAGGATACTTGTTAGGTCTATGTCAGAAATATCTTAGCTTTTTCCGGTTTGTTGGGTCAGAAATAGGCATATAGTAATTAAACTATATTAGTCGTAGTTTATCTAAGTCAATATAGCCTAGGCCTACAAATAAAGAAGGAATGTGATAAGGATTCAAGATTCAATTTAATCTTAATGTTATGGCGTGGTGCCTCGTGTTGAACAAGAGTTTGCTAAGTTTTTACATTGGCAGATGTAAAATATCAAAATGATTGACAGGTCAGATCAAAATAAATAGATCAAAACATCGCACTCCAATTTGTGATATATAGCAGCAAGGCATCAACATTCTATGCAGGCTAGATATTTAAATAGCATCGCAATATAACGTGACTATCGCAGTGTCTAGATCCCATAGTGGGAGACACCGTACAATGCAATAAGCGTTGATTATGTTGCCTAAAGCAAATAAGGGTAATGTTGCAAGGTCAAACAGAGCAGGCTTCCTGTCACGACTTAGATCTAACATAAGAACAAGCTTTCGTTCGGCCAACAATATAATTGGTACACGCTGTCCTTTCATTTGTTTGATGATTGTAATGAGAGTAGGTACTCTGATGCATATACGCATGCAAAACACATCCGCTTCACAATAAACAATGATTTTTCTTGCTATGGTAATGAACGCGCATACATCTGCACAAACGGAATGACAAGGCAGGCAAAAATCTGCTCTCGCCCTGTGCATCGTGTATCCAGCAAATGAAAGATAGGTAGCGGGAAGCCTTATGTGCTGCAAATGATGAGCAGTACGAGAACCACCAGATAAACAGCAGAGTCTTTAGCACCTATTACTCATTCAGGACCTCTGTTCTATTCCAGTCATAAATACGTCCCCAGTCCTTCATACGCCCTACACAAATCCTTGCAATTTCAGCTATTATTATGATGCTGCGGCAAACGACCGCAATGCTAAAAGCCTTCATTTAGGAAGAAAATGCGACATGCTTACCTGCAGCTCTTCAGTTGCCGTCTATTTCCAATAATGACATTTCTGTTATTTTTTGTTTATATGACTTTCATCGGCAAGGACTCCGCTAGAGCGGTGATCCTCGCTGACGCGCCCAGACGGAGGACGGGCGATGTGCTAACGTGATACAAGCAGTTTAAGCAGCTGCGTAATATAAGATGGAATTTAAAGGGACACACCACTCCACTTAAGAGTGGGGCTTTGTCTGTGGATGATGCTGATGATGATGAATAAGATGATGACAGTGGCGCCCCCAAGGGGTGGCCATGCAGACCGTGGTCTCCCTGAAACAATCGCTGTAAAAAATGTTTTGTGAGTTAAAATTAATCCATAAAAAGACAAATATACAGCTTTAATTTGAAGGAGTAATCCTTCAAATTAAAGCTGTATATTTGTCTTTTTATGGAAAAATTCAAATATCATATTTGAAGAACAAGGCCTAAAACATGTATATACAGATAACACATTAAAACAGGATTGTTGTGGAACTCAAAATGATACTGTACCGGTATTAGTCCAACATTAACTGTAAAATAAGAAACCAACCATCAGTACGCGATTCCTTAACTCATATTGACATAGTTTTCAAGTAGCCAGTTTACTACAACAGCATAATAGAATTCCTGAAATGTTGTTATGGCTTTTGGTTTTGGTGTGCCACCCCAAGATTAGTGGCCCCATCTGGCCACCTCTATAAAACATTTCTGGGGGCACCACTAGATAACGATCAAGGATGTGTGTTACGCAAATGCTTTTCTGCATGAAATATTTATGTAAATATATAAGTAGCATACATTTTATTTTGTGAAGCGACAGATTAAATACAATTCCCAAAGGCCCCCTAAGTAAACTAAGAAAAAATAAACACTGGTACATTGGGTTCATTTCAGAAACAAACTAGAAACAAAGGTTAAGGAGCCAGTCTGACAGCACTGTGTCAGATGGAATTCGAATTCGAACACTATGTGATTTTAAAAAATGCGTTTTGGGCTGAGAGTTTTAGGAAAGAGGGGGGCGTGTTATCCCCATGGTTACGACCCACGCCAACCTCATGATACTGTAGCGCTCGCGGCTCCGCCGCACGACTTGCTAGCTAGCTGATGAGGACACGGTGGCTGAAGTTTAACCGGGGAACCGGGGTTTATTACCCTAAAATGCAGGCTTATAACGGGGTTGGAAGAGTGCCCAAAACAACAAAAAGGCTGGTAGTCGAAACTAGCTAGATAGTCATAACTGGGGTAACGTTCGTGGTGTTTCTCCTCAGCCGTTCTTTCTTCCCTCTTTTTTCCGCTCCCACTCCCTGTCCCCTTCTCAGCCCCCTCCCCTTTTCTGAACTTGACCTATCAGCTGAACTAGGCAACCTCTTCCCCCCCATGACCTCCCCAAGAGCCTCTCCCATGTTAGTCCTGCAGGGTTGCTACAATACCTTTTTAGTACCATCGTTGTGTAACTTAGAAGCCTAACGGCTCGGCCCCACCAAACGAGTGGCCTCGAGCGTGGCAACGCCCCACACTCTCTCTAGTGGCTGCTTGTGGGAGTTTACCACTTTGTCGATGGAAGTGCTCACCTGCCCGCATGCAAGCCTTCCCAGAATCCCTTGCCCCACGCGAGCACGCGTCCAGCACGCGTACAATACCAAGTGAATGGGAGGCGAGTGCCACACTCGGGGCCACGCGTTTGGTGGGGCCGAGCCGTCACCCTCGGACGCGGGTATTAAATAAATCGCTGCTCAGACGGAGCTTCACCATCCACACAAACCGCGCCGCTGGTGCCCCTTGGTCGTGACGTCAGACTCCCTCGAAAAGGTAGTCTGATGTCACGAAAAGTACGGCACCTGCGTTCGTAGCAGAGTGGAACGTTCACACAGTGTTTTGGGGAGAATGGCAAAAACATAGGATTTTATCCCTTTTTTCTCTAAATTGGGGACTTATTTCAGTAACAGTGATACAATGGCATAGATTACTATTTTGACGATCATATAAGACAAATGACCACGTTTAAAACAAATAAAAAGTGGTTTTGGGTTCACTGGGTCTTTAAGATTAATGGATTACACTGTGGGTATCTATTGCAGATGTGAAATGATACGAAGACAGATGAGCTCAGAGCTGCCAGCAGAAGAAGTTGCCATAAAGTGTGGGAAACACAGAAAGTAGAGCGTAATAGATTTCTTAATGAAGACAGGATATACAATAGAATTTGGTAATTGTATGATTATAGAATAATGCAAACTAGATCCTGTTCTACATACTCCGGTACAGTAGGTGGTTGTATGATTATAGAATAATGTAAACTAGATCCTGTTCTACATACTCCGGTACAGTAGGTGGTTGTATGATTATAGAATAATGTAAAGTAGATCCTGTTCTACATACTCCGGTACAGTAGGTGGTTGTATGATTATAGAATAATGTAAACTAGATCCTGTTCTACAGGAAGGTGCCAGCAGGAAGGTGGTGACAGCTTAGAGCCCCGAAGGATTTCAAGACTACAAGCTGGTTTATAATTTGCTAACAATAAATACATGGATAAAATACATACAAACGTGTTGTTGGGCTCGTCTGAATTTGGACGGCAGTAGCCTTCCTATTTGAAATGCTCATTGTCAAACGCCCAGCAGTGGGCCAGCCAGTCCGCAGCCGGCAGAAGCTGAGCCCATCCCAACTGAGGCCCATGATGCCGGACCAGCAATGGAACGCCGATATCCATTAAGACAGTGGTTCCCAACCTTTTTTGTCTTGTGTACCCCTTGAGCTGTTTTGCCATGCCAGTAGTACTCATGGGTATTGATCCCACCAAACATTTTGATGACCATGGTCACGATCCAGGTCATATGGACATCGTGTCATAACGTGACCCATTTTCGACCAACTCCAATTGGTCCATATGTTAACTAAATCTGATTATATGTCAATTATATATATTATACCAATATTGTACTCAACGCCGACCCTGCCGGCGGTGCAGGTTCTTGGTGTTCCCGTAGTGCCCCACCCCCACCGAGCCGTGGACGATCTAGAGGACCTGTGGACAAAGCACACGGGGCACCAGCAGCTGCAGGAGGTCGCCCTTACCCCTGGGGTCCTGCCACCTCCGGTACACCATCCCATCGTGGAGCCCCATTGGGAGTGGTAGGCCTTCACCTCAGGCCCCCGCATTGACACCTCCGTCCAGTCGGGGCGTCGCCCCGCCTCCAGCCGGCCCCTCACCAGCGCCTGGGTCTCGTTGGCCTGCTGCTGCTGCTCCAGCTGGTGTGCGGTCAGCGGGAGCCACCCCTCCGCATCGCCGGTGGTCTGGACAGCCGACACCAACGGGCACACGTGGCCCCGCTCCTCCTGCCACAAGCAGTAGCGGCACTCCAGGGCTGCAAAGGGCCGCTGGGAGAGCGTGTCGGTGTTGCCGTGGTGACACCCGCCCGATGCTGGATGTCAAAGTCATACTCCTGAAGAGCCTCCAGCCATCGGGCCACCTGGCCCTCGGGGAGCTTGAAGTTCAGGAGCCACGTGAGGGAAGCATGGTTGGTGCGGACCAGGAACCGTCTGCCATGTAGATATGGCCTGAAGTGCCGCACCGCCAGGACCACAGCCAGCAGCTCCTGTCCGGTCACGCAGTAGTTGCGCTCAGCCCGACTCAGGGCGCGGCTGAATGGCATGACCCGGAACTGCCACAGCCCCTAGGTCTTAGGTCTAGCCTCGGGAGCCAGCTCCA
>OOFG01059863.1:0-12027 GCA_900323295.1 Molva molva
AAATAACAAGATAAGATGTACTTTATTAATCCCAGATGGGAAATGTGGGCGTCACAGCAGAACAACAGGACAGTAATAAAAAAGATTCACACGTTTAAATGTTGTCTAAACATGAAATAAAGTGTGGCTAAATGTTTGACAATGACTAATGACTGCATGACTAATACAACCTCCTAATCATGGGCGCAGATCCCGGAGGGGGCGGTGGAGAGAGGTCCCCTCCAACTATTGAGAAACCTGAAGTTGTCCCCCCCAATATAAATCATTTCTAAATAAATTATGTATTGAAAATATTATATTTAATAGAAGCCGTCTCCACTTTTGAAATAATTCCCACATAAACACAAAACTTTTTAAAGGTTTTGTTTATGTCCCCCCTATGTGTCTGCTCAGTGGTCTGAACCGCTTGTTACAGCAGTGCATTTGATATACGATATACGGTGATATTATTGATGTCCCCTCCAGAAAATACTCTTGAAATAATTCCATGTTTGTGGTCCCCACAAAGTTGTAATAAGATCTGTGCCCTTGCTACTAATAACAATAGAAAAAAACTCTGGACAAATGTGTGCTGTTTAGTTGTTTTTTAAGGTTCAGTGCAGGTCATCGCAACGTTACATCGTTGGTAGTAAAGGTCGTTTTTTTGTAATTAAGCGTGAAATGATTTGTCATTAGGGGAAAACATAGTTGTGTTTGAAAGTGCCACCGCATTTCTCATGCAAGACCACGTTTTTCCTCTCAGTATAGCGGAGTATCACCACTCGCCAACAAAAAATCCCATGATGCACTCTGATGTACCAGCCATATCCTGGGTTGAAACCAGGTCAACGCCTCCCCCTTTTGTTCAAATGCCTGTTAACAGGTATATGGCATGGACTCTCACTCTCTGGCTGATACCACCCTCCATTCCACAGATAAGGACCACTGCCTGTATTGACCTAACTAACCGTACGCCCCACTTAAAGTAAAAGTCCAGCACCAGGGCACATCCGGCTTGTAATGTTGACAGCAAACCATCCTCCCCTACCTGTGTAAACACATGCCTGTTGAGCGTCGTGTCCCAACACCTGTGGGTTTACTGCTTTCCTATCTACCTTTTAGTAATTTGGTTGCCGATGCTTTTATTTCAAGTGGTTTACAGATTCAAATTCTTATGCAAGAGCAGGTAGTGGTTTGGGCATCTTGCTAACAGGTAGGCTGCTGCAGACATTGGGGATCGAACCCAGTACCTTTTGGCTGGGAGTGGAACATCCTTGCATTTACACTATCCTATAGTCCACGTGTCAAGCACAAAGTCCGAGGCTAAATCCGGCCTTCGGACAAATTCTATCCGCCCTGCACAATCATTGTAGTTTTCATTTTTTGATGTACACTATATCCAAGGATGCATAATTATAATACCAGTACCACTGGCTTTTTCAGCAGCACACATTGACTTTATATTAGACGTGACCAACTTGCTGTGCCACATTCAGTTGGACTCCTGGTTTTCATTCAGCAATGTTGTGAACTCAAGCAGCAAGAGAGGCAGTCCCGCAATTCCATGCAAATTGCCATGCAAAGAACTAATGGAAAATGACTGAGGAAATGCTCCCCGGTCTTCTAAATGGCTAAAATAATTGAAAAAGCTTCCAGACGGATCTTAAGAGAAAATAAATAGTATGCACAAAGCAACTGGTCAAAATGAAAGGTCGATTTAATTAAGTAGTTGGAGTTATGTCACACACTCACTCAATTTTATGTCTAGTTTATGAAAAGGGACCGTTTCACACTGTCCCTTAAAAGTTAGTGATTTATTTCTTGTTGAATAGGCAAACTTACTGAATCACCTTCCGTCACATCCATTATAAGGGTCTGTTATAAGAGTAATTGTAACTGATCAATGGTAGTGATCCAGTAGACTTACTGGGCGTATAGGGTGGAGCCTCCAGGTCACTGTCTGGACAGCCGTCGACTGAGCCCTGCACAAAACTGGCTGGTTCGTTCATGTCCTGGGAGCAGAGGAAACTAGATGAAACCATGTTTCTGTTAATATGTATATAAAAATAATGGTGTTAGAATATAGGTCAACCAACCTGGCTTCTTTGTATACATGTAGACATGAGGTCATACACACCTCATGTGTGTGAGTGAGTGAGTGAGTGAGTGAGTGAGTGAGTGAGTGAGTGAGTGTGTGTGTGTGTGTGTGTGTGTGTGTGCGCGCATGTGTAAACAAAACTTACGATCCACAGCCCGTCTACTTTGACGGTAGAGTGGAAACTTTGGATGCAGTCTCTCCACCAGAGGATCGTCTCTGGGTTTGTGAAGTCAGGGAAGGCAGTCTGGCCCGGCCACAGCTGGGATACACAGGATAGAAATACAATACAGCGACACAGCGGATGCCTGGTTAGCACTGGCTTCTGCTGTGTTAGTATACGGCAATTCAGTGCAGGAACACAGTTTAGAAACACAGACTCATTTTAGGAACACAGACTCATTTCACTATCACGACACACATCACAATATTTTGCTGTACGGTAATGAGAAGCAAGGTTTTAAACTGAAACTATTTAGTTATTTAAGAAACACTTAAACACATACATACCACTTATTTCAGAATTCTTACATTTCTCATGCTTGAAACGTCTATTATGCATGCTTTTATTTCACAAAGACAACTGTATCCAAGAACGATAAAATATGCAACGATAAAGATAAAAGTGCAAAATACAAATACAAAAAAAACTGTTGAGCCCGACCTTCCCGATGAGGGTCTGTCCTGTAGCGTTCCTAATGAAGACCCCTCTCCTCTGTCCATCCTCATAAGGAAGGTACGTCCCTTTAGGACTGGTGCTGCTGATACCAGGATCCTGAGAAGAAGAAGATGATTGACTGGGGATTGTGAGTTTTGTCTGACAGCACTGACCCCTATTGGCAGATTACAGGAACTACTCGATTTTGTGCAGGGTTTACTGGTTCAGTGTGACCAGCTCTTTCAACAGTTTGAACCCCGTTAAACACTGTGTGTGACAGCTGTTTGACCATTAGGGTGTCCATGGTTTAAAAAGGCTATAGTAAGTTAATATGATAGTTAAAATGTGTTTAAAGAATAGAGTGCTTTAGTTGGAGAGGTGGTTTGAAGATATTGATTTGGAGAACAACTGACCAGTATGAGGATATACTTCATCCCTCTGTGATGGAACTCCTCCACCATGTCTGGTAAATCCCTGAATCTCTGGGGGTCAAAGGTGAACACCCGGCGCTTGTCTGCGTAGTCCAGGTCATTCCACTGCACATCCTATTTAAATCATTAGAAACAAATCAATTCACAACAATAGACGTTAATTGTAACATCCCACATGAATCCCATGACCACCTGACAGATGTTTGCAAAATGTTTTCTTTGACCAAATTTGAGATTATGAGTTTTTTTTATCAACCGAAGTACACAAACTAGTGGCTTGTATATCTTTAATTTCTACGGTAGTGAACAACGTCAATATCGTTCTCATGGAATTTCTTTAACAGTATAAAAAGTTCTAACTATATAAAATACAATATAAAATGCAATAAAATACAGTATGTCAATGGACATATTTACCAGTGGGAAGTTGTGCATGTGCATGCGCTGTACCACGGATCGGGTCTCATTGGAGGTGTGATAGCCCCATCGACACAGGTGGAAGCCCAGCGACCAATAGGGAGGCATGAAAGGGTAGCCTGGGGGGGAGGGGTAAAGGTCAACCAATCATATCTCATATGACCACTCATTCCCATGCAGAACCGACAGACTATCAACAATAACAGACACCAACTATAAAAAGGTTTTTCCTTTAACATTCACACAAAATGTGTGTGTGTGAGCACATCACTGTGATTCATGTTGATCATCAAATTTGACTAAACAATGCAGTACAAAACAATGGCCAACACTAAAGAAAACTGTTGTAGATATATTGAACACTATGTCACTTCATCATTTGCATTATGGCAAAATATTGCAAAAACATTACCAAAATAAAACAATGTACATGACCCATCATCACCACAAAACAACTTCTTCAAAGACTATTTGAATATTGATTTTGGATGAATCGGAGCCCCATACCGACAACCTGGAGGTACTGTCGTACCACGCTTTGGGGGTCGGGGCCCAGGAAAACGTACAGGTCCAGGATCCCTCCAACCGACACCCAGGTGAGGGCAGGGGTGGGCTGCAGGGCCACCTCTTAAGCACAAACAGAAGTAAATGTAGATATGATATATATATACATGGGAGACTGGGTGCACTGTAGTGTCTTAAAGGGCCCCTTATTTTACCACCACCAGGGTTGATGTTGATCAGCCATTGCAAGCCATTTCAGTATCGACCCTAACGTGACATCAAAAAGTTCACCCAGATGTATGCTGGACAGATCAGTCTACACCAGTGGGTACAGTTCACTGGTTAGGCTGGCGGGGTGATCTAGGTGGTAAAACAGGGGCACTTTAGACTGAAGGTGTGTTGAGTACCCATGGCGTTGCTGTTGAGCAGGAAGACGCCGTGCGCTAGGCCGTCCTCCTCTTGGACCAGGTAGAACGGGTGGGACCCATACATATTAGCATTAGCCTGTAGCAGCGGGTTGGGAAAACAAGAACATATCCAATCAGTGGGTTAGCGTAGACTAGCATAGTGGTAATGCAAAGGTAATATAAGTTGTATTTGTGAATAGTAAGACAGTACTTCTACCAATAAAATGTTTTTTCAAAAATGTGAGTCAAATAAAGTTACAAAGTTAACATTGGACAACAAAAACAACAAAAGAAAAAACGCCAAACCACACTCATCCCATGCAGGTACTCATGAACTGACATGAGGCGCCATGTCTCTGTTCCAGAACGTGAGGCTGGTCCAGTTGAGGTCCAGGCCCAGCAAGGTGTAGTGCTCCCCCAGGCCAGACAGCACAGGGGAGGCCAGGGAGGTGGAGAGCTGCAGGTACTGGTCCGAGAACAGCAGCGGAGCCACGGTGGTGTTCAGGCTGGACAGTAAGTGAGGTCATGGGGTCAGGTCAGTGAAGGGGAAGGAGGTAATTGAGGTAATTTGGGATGAGAATGAGGTCCTTTCACACAGAGGCCGGTGATATAATGGGCATATTATGTTAACAAGCCGGGGTGTGACTTTTTGCAAATAGGTTTTGGAGACCTATTTTGCAAAAACAAAAATAGATTTGTGGTTTTAATTTCTTTAAATTCTTAGAATTTGTCTTCTCATCTTAGTTGTGTATGCATGTAAGCACTTACAAACATGTAAAATATAGAAGTTGTAGGTAAGTTATTACAAAGCACTTTTTGTGTTGTGGGAATAATTAACAGAAAGAATAAAACTTATTTGAAAAGGATCAACTCACATTACACGGCCATTGGATTTACGCTGAATGATGAAACCAAAAGGGTCTGGCTGGAACTCTGCTGTATAGAGCGAGACCGGGTCGGTCTTCACCCCCCCAAAGTTACCAGGAGGAAGAGGAACTTCATATCGCTTCGACGAGGGGTCCTTCAACTAAACAAATACATTTAGTTGGTGAGACATGTTGAAAAATGAAATTACCGTAGTTTATATTTTGCATGCATTTTTTTTTAAATGCCTAATTTAGAGAAACTCACTGTGAGATGAAAGCAGTTCGGGGTCTCCTCTATGACCTCCAGGCGGAGTGTGGATATGTCCCTGGGGAGGTAGGAGGGAGTCGGCCGTACCAGAGTGGCACCCCGGCCTCTCTTGGTGGGGGTGAGCGGACCCATCTTGTAGCCGCTATATGACCGAGGATAGTAGCACCAAGGAGGGCCAGAAGTGAGCGCCAGAGGGGCATAGCAACACCCTCGTTCCTGACACTCACTCCGACTCAGAACTCGGTCTCTGGAGCAGTCGAATCTGCTATCCAGGGTCATGAGACACTTGGAAGAACCAGCGTCCAATGGTTGGGTTATTCTCGCGTGATCGGTCCATGTTTTCACGAAGATGTTCCGAACTTTTTCTAGATGCATCACAGATGCTGGAGGACGTCCCACGGATTCCTCAGAGTGGATTGTGATCGTATCATCAGACATATGGCTGATGTACAGACAGGTTAATAAAGCAGAAATGAAGAGGACCCCAGCTGAGAGGACCGCACCAGACATACCTGCCATCAGATGACCTGTCCGCACCATCAGTTACTATGGAACTAGCAGTGAATTGTATTCATTGTAGCCGCTTAAGATGCACGTATAAGATGTTAGTGTGTGTAGGCCCTACAACTATTTGGCCATGTGTAACGTTACTTATTGTGTACTTACTGTTTATAAGGCGTTAGAAGTAACTGCATTCAACTCAAGGGAGTCTAGTTTAGTAGCGAATAAAGCTACAAAATATCATATTAGTGGCGATTATTGCTCTTCCTACAAGGTTCTTGGCAGTTATATTATAAACCAGTTCATAGCATTCGCTTCATAGACTGCATTCAAAATTAAACGCTAACTTTCCGTTGTACCACCGTGCCTCATTGGACTACTTGTTTGTAGTCTATAGACTACGGAAAGCCTGATAGGACAACTTACGCATTCCGCAAACCCCTAAAAGGCTTTAGTATCAGTTTTCGATATTCCACTACTTTGGTATGGCAAGCAAAGGAATAAATATATGGAAATGCTGCACTAGCAAAAATCAGTAAAGTTCAGACATGGTGAACTGTATAAACAACCAAATAGTAAATACATCATAAACAGTAAGGCTGCTATGTAAATCTCAGACTGCATATAATGGTCATAAATCATATTGCTTCTGAATATTTCCTCTGCAATTTTATTTGATGCATTTTAATGAATGCAGTTCATCCTCCCTGTAAAATATACCTAACACAATGATATATCGTTATATACTTTAAACTTTGTCCAGCGTGCATATATTGTTATCAAATATTGTTCTAGTTTAAGTACTTTTTGATTCATCATATAGTCTTCATGAAAAATAAGTCAGATGGGGTAGAAATCATATGTTCACCCCATCATCTGTGTCACAGTCTTTAGGCTGACAACACTGAGTAATAACCACATGTAAACAGGATGTGACTAAATTCATGATGTGCAGATTTTGCAGGCAGCCTAAAGAAGTGAATGATTAGACTATGAGCTGAATACAAAAGAGATGCATGGAAATACATAACGTATACTTTCTACTACTAATATTCACAAATTATAAGCAAATAATATTTGTATATAAACCTTTGGGTGTAAAGTCAAATAAATACACATGGATCATGAGAAGATTTAAAATATAATTAAAAAAAGTTTAATATGAGCTTTCAAGTTAAATTAGACGACATGCGTAAGAAGTCAACGTTATTTTTTTAATAAAGACTGCTTCAAAGAGTCCGCCTTTGTACTCGGGTTCACGTTGACGACACATCAAAGACAAAAGGATTAAAAACCAACTGCTGGATTCAGACTGCATGTCTGAACACCCTTTGGAATAACATTCTCTCCCGCCGAGAAGTCCAGTACAAAAACCTTTGATTTAGAGAAAGAAAAAAAAAAATAAACGGAAAAATACGAGAGCAGCATCAATGGAAAAAGCGGTACGGAGCATAATTCACTTCAGAAACACGTACCCCTCACAGCACAGTGTTAATCCCAAGGCACGGTGGCCGTGACAAAATTACTTGATTATCACCGATCAATCCCGACTCTCAATCCCTCCATAGAAAAATATACATCTCTGAACAGACTCACCGAGTACAACAACAACGACGACGACAACATTGCACAATAAAACATCCAATAGCAACACAGTGATTTTGCCCCTTACAATACAAGCCAGGTATTACTTTTGGGGGGGAAAGAACACCGTTTGCGTTGAAGATGCCTCGGTAAAATAAAGTACAAGATGGCGTCCGGCAGCATAACCGTTAATGCCTCTGGACTTGCAAGGCTGTCCAGAAGAACAGTGTGTGTGTGCAAGTGTCGGTGTGTGGGAGGATCTGTTTGGGGAGCTATGCAACCCGGACTAACGAGCAGAAGGCACTTAATTTCGGGGCTGCTGCTGCTCTGCATCCCGTGGTGGTGAATTCCAGGCACTGCAGGCCTGTTCCTCCCCAGCTCAAGGCAGCAGTGACAACAGCAGAGCCCCAGAAGGTGTCTACTCAATCAATTCAACCTCCACCACCACCTCCCTCATCCTGCTGAATCAATCCCTCGATCCCCGGGTTCAGTTCCCTCAGGCAGGCTGTCCCGTGCAGGGGGAAGGGAGGGGAGGGGGATTTGGCTGAGTTTCTGCCTCTCTGCTCCGGGAGGAGTCCGTTCCCTCAGGGGACGCCCCCCTGGAGGTGACCGCTGGGGTGGCCCTCTGAGCTGGGTACACCGTCACGGGCAGGAGGGCCTTGTGAAGCAGCAATGCTGAAGGAGACGCCACCGCCGCCTCCTCCTCGGGCTGTGTGGTTGGCACTGTTGTAACAGTTACCGTGTCAGGGACCGGCACTGGCTGTGTGGGTTCCGTCGCAGGCGGAGCTTGTGGCGTCAGCGATTCGCCGTCCGCTTGTGTGACGGGCGGTAATGTCTGTGTTGGGGGGTGTTGTGTTGGCGGTTCTTGTGTATTTGGCGTGCCTTGTGTGTTTGAGAGGCCTTGTGTGTTTGAGAGGCCTTGTGGGTTTGAGAGGCCTTGTGTGTTTGAGAGGCCTTGTGTGTTTGAGAGGCCTTGTGTGTTTGAGAGGCCTTGTGTGTTTGAGAGGCCTTGTGGGTTTGAGAGGCCTTGTGGGTTTGAGAGGCCTTGTGGGTTTGAGAGGCCTTCTGTGTTTGAGAGGCCTTGTGGGTTTGAGAGGCCTTCTGTGTTTGATAGGCCTCGTGTGATTGGCTCATCTTGTTGTCTCTGTGGGGCTCTGTGTGTCCGTGCCAGCTCCTCCACACTGGGGTAGTAGGGCAGGAAGGGCCTCTCGTGGGCACAGGTGCGCATGGCCAGGTAGGTGTGCTTTAGCAGGTGAGGGAAGCGGGACGTGAAGTAGGAGACAAAGTCGTCGGGGATGGTGCCCAGGGTCTCCTGCACCTCCACCGGCAGCTCTCTGTAGTGGTGCTTCTGTTGACGGTGACATCAAGACACAAAAGTCAGTTGAAGTGAGGGAACATGTTGGACAGTTAAAAATGTCCTTGACGAATGACAGGTTACCTTGTTTCTCATCGCTCTGAGCAAATCTCGGACCGAGCCACCCTTATAGGAGCGGAATTTGCGCAGATCTGACGGAGATAAAAAAAAAATGAAGTTAGAAAATTGAGTTCATCTAGAGATGGAATCCCAAAATGTTGGCACATAAACACCACCTGCCAGTCTCGTAACAGCTACATTAACAGGAGATGTAGGGAAAAGCTTTCCTTGTCTGAAAGACTTGGCAGCTGCTCTGGCAGGAGCAAATTATTTTTTTCCAAAGAAAGGTCAATTGAAGAATAAGGACACCATCCTTGAAGCACCACCCACGCACACCCCACCGGTTCCAGCCTGTCCTGTATAACCACAGGCTCATACCTGTTTGTAGAGGCACTGTAATGTGTTCTCTCCAATCACACTTGACAACAGCCCGCCCCCCTCGCTCTAGCTGTCTCACGATTGGTCCATCCAGCGGCTCCTTTTCTATTCGGTCACTGACGTCCTGCAGGGAGATCAGAGTGATGGCAGTTAATAAAAATGTGGCATAATGATCTTCATTTTTGTAAGGTGGTATTCAAATTCAACTATTTCTATTAGGTGGCATTATTTTACAATTGTTCCTAACCAATAATAAAACAACAAAAAGGACACACGTTAGAGGATGTTCAAGTACCCCCTTCGATACCCCTAAGTACCCCTTGGGGTACACTTACCCCCATTTGAGAAACACTGGCTTACTTTATATACACTATGCAATGGCAGCTGTGTACTCCAGCTAAGCGTTCATGACCTCTGACCTGGAAGAAGTGCAGCTCCCGCTCCAGACTCCAGAAGAAGGGGTGTTTGAGGACACTCTCAGCAGCGGGCCTCTCCTGGGGCTCCGTGCTCAACATCTGCTCCATGATGTCTCTGGCCACAATGTCCTCTAGTGGGGGGATGATAACACACACACACACACACGCACACGCACACGCACACGCACACGCACACACGCACACACACACACACACACACACACGTGAGCAGGTGGCCTCCAGCTAGCAAAACATCTAGGGGAGAGTGCTGTGTAGTCTAGAGTAGTGAATGTAGAGTATTGTAGTAGGCTAGGTTGTTAGATGGTAGTTGTACAGAGTTTGATCCCCAATGTCCGCAGTTTACCTGTATGTAGATTTGAACAAGATGCCTAACCCAACCTGCTCCTTACTAATATGCATCTGAATTCAATATGAGTCACTTTGGATGAAAGCGTTAAATAACTAATAAAATAACTTAATAGTATAATGGGAAATTTAGGGCTAATATGAAGGTTTTTGACTATGGAAATGCATTAACACACAACGGTTTGAAACCATTCAAACCAAGTGCTCTTGCTGGATGCTTAAGAAAAACAGTGGCGTGGACAGCTGAAGAACACACGACGCTGTGCTCCCCTCACCGTGTTTGTCGGGCAGCAGTTTGTCCAGGCTGTAGGCTCCCAGGAGGATGTTGGCCTGCCTCTGCAGGGACTTGCCGAAGGGGTGGCTGCCCTGGGACACCACGTAGTAGAAGACACAGCCGGCAGAGAAGATGTCCACCGTGCAGGTCTACGTAAAGAGAGAGGCTTCGTGTGAGGGGGTTATGACGAGAGAAGCAATGGCTTCCTGAACATGGAATTCATGGACTAACCGTATTGGTCCGTGATACACTAGAGAGACAGAGACACAAAGAGAGAGAGAGACAGAGACACAGAGAGAGAGACACACACACACAGAGAAAGAGAGATGGAGAGTGAGACAAAGACAGAGAGAGAGAGAGCTGAGAGGGGCCTCTCACCGGGTTGTCTTTGCAGTCCTCGCTGAGCACCTCGGGAGCGATCCAGCCCTCGGTGCCGGGCACCCCGGACCTCCTGCTGAAGCTGTGGCGGCCAACCGCCAGCTTCTTGCACAGGCCGAAGTCAGAGATCATGGCCCGCACCCGGCCGTGGGCGTTGGGCATGGACACCAGGATGTTGTGGGGCTTCAGGTCCCTGTGCACTGGAGGACGGACACAGAGAAAGACTCAATATATAGGCTGGGACATCCGTCGTTACTTAGAAAGACACAATGGAGAGTTTAGAGCATGTTGAAAGCTAGTTTGTGGGCTCTGCTGCTGGTGGGGGTGGTTACCTACCTATATTGAGAGAGTGCAGGTGAGCCAGGCCTGACATGGTCTGCTGAAGTAGGGCGACGGGTTCCAGTCCACAGCGGTCATAATCCACTGTCTCCACATACTGTTTGCGTGTGGGGGGATGACAGTTAATAAAACAAAGAAACTGCAATGAAAACTAGACATGTCGCCACATGTGCATTTTCTAAAGAAAATGGGTGTGGTTGCGCCAACTCGTCGTGTGCGCAATATTCCGTGAGCATGCCGACATGCTAATGCCAGCGAGGCTGATGAGCGAGCACGCCGAGTTTCAAGTCCCTGGGCCGCTTGGAAGCGGACTTGCGATTGATCGAATAATGGGGTCGTTTTTGTTTGATTGCGAGTTATGGCGCCCCCTGTCGCCGAAGAGGTCCTTTGCTTTTCGGAGACCTGCTTACGCACGGTTTCTATACGTGTACCAACTTTGACAACCCTGAGTTGTTTGCCTTCGGAATGGTTGAAGTCAGCGTTTTTTCCCCATTGACTTCCATTATAAAAAATTGCTCGCTGAGCAGCTGCAATAGTGGTAATTTGAAATTTACCCTGTGATGCCATTTTGTTACCTATCAAAACGAAACTTTCCAAATTACCTAAGGGGGTGGTCCTTGATGGGCACACCAAATTTTAGGCCTCTGGGGTTCTCTGAAGCGGACTTGGGATTTGTTGAACAATGGCGGCTCATTTGCATATTCGTCTTTTTTCGTAATTTGGCCATAACTAAGCCATTTTTAATCGAATCA
>OOFG01059864.1:0-16881 GCA_900323295.1 Molva molva
GTGTTCCCCTGCCCCCAAGGCCAGTGCAGTGAATAACTACATGCAGACGGTGGCTGCAGGCCTGCCACCACAGACCTACTTCAACACCAGTGGAAGAGCCTACCCAGACCTCGCTGCCCTGTCTGATAACTACTGGGTGGTCAGCAACAGAATGCCCGTCCCCTGGGTCTCTGGCACCTCGGTAAATGTTCATACACTCTCATCTCTAATGTATGTATGTATGTATGATGACGATAATCGTGATATATATTTTTACATGCAGGCTGCTATGCGAATGGTCCTGTAGTGGTGCTGACTGGACTTGATGTAATGGCCGATCACGTAGTCTTAGGTTTCTCCACCCCTGCTCTTCCCTGCAGGCATCCACCCCTGTGGTTGGAGGCATGCTGGCTCTGATCAACGACCAACGATTTCTCAAAGGCCTTCCCCCCTTGGGCTTCCTGAATCCCCGCCTCTACAAGCTCCAGGGAGAGGCCCTGTTCGATGTGAGTCCACAAACTACTCTCTGCTCGTTTCTTCTCAACACTTACCTCAACTGTGCCGCTATTCTGCCTCTAGACCACATGGTCCGACTGGCCTCAGATCTGTTTTGTAAACGCTGTACGCGCTGTTCTCCAGGTGACTGAGGGCTGCCACCTGAGCTGTCTGGATGAGACGGTTCAGGGGAAGGGCTTCTGTGCCGCCCCCTCCTGGGACCCTGTGACGGGCTGGGGAACGCCAAACTACCCCGCTCTGCTGGCCGCCCTGCTGGACCAGTGAAGCTCACTGGGTCCTCCTACATCCAGTGTCTGTACCAATGGGAGGTAGTGGGAACACATCCAAAATCATGCCAACAGGGTTGTCCACATAGTAGATTTGTAGTTCAGATGTATGCCTGTTCAGGGCCAAGGGATCATCTAATTCATTCAAAGGGTAGGACTGGGTTTCTCTCATTGTAGCTTTAAACACTGCCTCTTGGATGCCGAACGCTAAAGGTGGATTGGGATTCAGAGAAGAATACCATGAATTGCTGATTCTGTTATTCTTTGCATTTCCCAGAATCCTAAAGATGGTTTTAAATGTCAATCTTATGAAGGGATGGGTGGATATATAAGATGCAATTAATGAACATTTTATGCGTTACATAAAATGAGACTGCTGTTTTATGTACACATAAGACACATAAAATAAATGAAGCATATTAATTGACTTTTCAGACTAACTCTTGCGACACAAATCACTTTATTTTTGGGAAGACGTATACTATATTGTATCACTAAGTTCCAAAATCGTTGTAAATAATGATTTGTTAATATTTTTGATTATGCATCAAATTGCGCATGGTGATTCTCAGGTTGTTTGTAAGTAAATGTTGAGGTTGCCACTATCGTTAAGTTAATGAGTCATTTTTAAACCATTTGGACAGAAAGTGGATTTTGTGCAGAAAGATCTGGGTATGTATATTTGGTTAGTTTTGTGTCACCTATCTTTTGATTTTATTCCTGTGTTTGTGTGCGCGTGTGGAGAAACTGATTTGCATGGACAACCAAGAGGCTACATATCATGTAGGTCAGCTACTGTCATTAAACAGCAGCTGATCAGTAGCCTGAAGGGATGCCCTAAGCTTTATGCAAAGGTTGTTCAGCAGTATTCTATACCAGCAGTGCTGCATGTCTTTGTTTTATATTTTTCCTCAACCCAAATTACTTGACTGAAAGGCTATCAGCAGTGATGTTTCATTGGTAAATAAAGATGAACATTTATATCAAGCTGTTCTTCCACTTCTTTTTTACATTTGCACATGGATCGCAATAATTGCTTGTGTGTGATCACGATCACACGTGTATAACTGTAAACCGTTAATTGAAATAGCGCTTCACTTTGAGGGAAAATAAAACAAATTGCTAGCATACGTGAACTAAAGAACCTTTAGTTCCTTAAGGCATTGTATAGACTAATGACCTCCAGCCCAAAGGTTTTGGGTTCAAACCCAAAGGTTCACAAGATTCATAGGGGTGTAACACAATGACAAAATCATTGTTGTTCCAGATATAAACACAGGCTTATTAAAGTCACTGATTACTTTCATGGGTAAGAGGAACTGACTTTTAGGAAGACTGTGTTAATCAACCGTGGTGCCTTTCTGCTTGAATCGAACAAAGGAGCCAATACTAAATAGGCTTCCCTTGCAGCTCCTGCTTATCAATGAGCCTCAGCTCCTCACTTCTGCTGAGGATATACATTTTTCTTTCTCCTGGCCAACATATTTACTTGTAGGAGCTTTACAGAGTCTTACATTGGAACATATTTACTCTGGTTTGACCTAAAATTGGCCTCTTGATAAAAATAATCACCAAAATCTTTGCCTTGCAGCACATATCTGGAGACCAGTTCAAAGTCACTTGTAACCCTATGCTTAGTAAACAGCCCAGTTTAGTATGCATATCATACAGTCCCTGTTTACATTGATGCAAATGTTTATTACCAGAGAGCTTCAAGAGCAGATAAACATGACTACATATGGCCTTTTGTTTCCATTTTGGTACAAATTCCCTTAAATATCCCTCATTGGACAGTTAACCCTGGAGTATGTTGGGTGAACCTCCCAATCGTAAGCCCAAAGCACTCGGCCATGTTGGGATAGATGTAGAAGAATGTTTATTTGTGTCCAAAATACACGAGTCCTATACGAAGTGAATCAAATGCAGCTTACTACATCTGTGCTCAGTTTGCTTTAGTGGTTAAAATTGCGCTCTGTGTGCGTTGGGCTTTAGAATATATTCAAGTTGTTGCAAAAAACCAAACACTTAAAAAGTTTGAAGAATGATAGAACACAACTTAGAAGGCTCATCTTTACTGTAACAGCTTTGAGATCCACTTAAAAAATGTACTCTGCCGAAGAGACAAAATTCAAATGATTTAAGTTTAAAATGGCAAGAAAAATAAATTGTTACAATCTATATGACAGTTAAGAGTTTCTGAAGGGTTAAAGTATGGACAGATGTGACACTTCTCTATCTGGTAGTGCAAGGGAAACAATGTTTTAATCACGCCTCACTATAACATTGCTATCATCTAAATGATTCACGTATCGGGACAAACATACAAAAAGAAAACCTATGAAGAACAGCCTCTGACCACCTCGTTAACCGAACTGTTCACATAGAAAGAGGGGCAAACAATAAGGTCAAATCTCCCAACAAGAGCTACTTAAAAAATATATGTTATCGCAAAGCTTATGCTAAAGAAAAAGTGTACAATATGCACACTTAAGGTGAATACAAATTCCAGGTTTTTATTGAATTAATGACGATTACCGGGGTTTTTTGTGTGTAAATTATTCATGAAATGGAGATGGGAACATATATAAATAAAATCTCAAGGGACATATCCATGAATTATCGTCTTCATATGAAGAAACTTTAGGCATCGTTTCCTTTCGGGTACCCCAAAACACGCCAGGAAGGGAACCGGGGAACAAGTTTTTCCAGAGTTTCTTGTACTCAACTCATTTATGTATCAAAAATGTTTTGTTTTTTTTCTCTGAAAGGTCGCTTTAGTTTTAAAACATTTGCTTTTCTAGAAAGAATACAAAGGGGACTTCATGTCCTGCAACAAAGTAGTTCACAGACAATTGTTCTCTGCAGAGGAATGGAGAGATGCCAACAAGCGTTGTCGTCCTCACGTTGCAGGTAGCTTAGCGACGCCGTTGGACTCACTGGTTGTTTTTTGCTTTGGCGTGTGTGAGGATGTGCGACTTGAGGTTCGTCGACTGGGCAAACTTCTTATTGCAGCCGTCAAAGGGACAGACGTACGGGCGGTCTCCAGTGTGAATGCGCACGTGTGTGCGCAAGTTAAAGTCCAGGGAGAACCTCTTTCCACAGCCCTCAAATGTGCACTGCGAACAAGAGAAGAGTAGTGTTACAGCACTGTCGCTACGCCACCACTCCACCGGAGCCGTCGGGTTGAGGGTTCCATCAACCCAGTGGAAGGTGCTCCACAACCACTGCACCCAGCGACTCAAATAATTGCAGGGCATCAATACTCGCTGGCGAGCACAAGTGTCCATTCACCATTTTCACTCATATCAGATGACATCGTTCTTTGTACATTGATTGTTTTCAATGTACAAAGAACGGTCTACTGACGCCTTCTGTGGAGCAAATGTAACGACAGTTTTAAGGGACTCTGAAGGCAGCGTAGCGATTCCAGGGAAGCCCTGAGTTAGGAGGACTGAAGAGTAACACACGGTTAAAGAGAGTCCACTTACAACCAGTACAACTTCTAGTAGAAAGTGCAATACATCCATTAGATTCATTTTATATGACTCCAAGTATACATACCATAGTACCACAATACATCAGTAACACCAGCTTGGTTTTCAAACTACCTCAATCAGATACAAAGTAGTAATATTTATAGGGCTGTCAAGTTCTGGTCGGTTGGTCGTTATGCAGGGGCGGGGGGACATATGCAGACCCATGTATTTTATTTTTGAGTGATAGGTTATGTTGTGTTAGAAATAACATTAATTATGAACAACAATAATATTCAAGGCTCCGTAGTTTCTGTTATAATGATCATATGGTTTGATTATAATACTTATAAGAGAGGAGGTCAACACACCCCCGTTTTCACAACTTTGAACTCGCCCAACTTAAGGAAGACTGCAAGTCTACTTACTGAATATTTACTGGGCTACAAACGAGTTAACACCATGTCAAATAAGGCGTCTCAGCATCTGGTTAAAAAGGACAACAGGTGTGTTGGCGTTCTAAAAACGGGAGGCATAAGTTCTTTTTTTCCATGTTGTCTGCGCTGCTCGTCAACGTTGGTGTTTATCACCCGATAGGCTGTGAGAACGCATCAGACTTGGCTGCGTGGCCCGCATCGCAGCGTCATCCACTGGGACCCGTTATATTAAACACAGAACAAACCTAGAAGCTAATCTTCTGACGTGTTGTCTTTCTACTACGCGACGCTGCCCGTAACAGAGTCAGACTCGGACAAGGAGTGGATCTGAAACCTCAGACTTCCTCTAAACAGCACTAAGGTCATATTTAGGCTAGCAGGAGTAGAGAGCACTGCGGCCCAGTCGGTTCATGTAGAGATAACCTTTTTGTTTTTACTAACTTCAGTCGACCAAGATTTTCTTTGGTTTACTCTAGCCCTGAATACTCAACATAAATACAAAGAACTCACCTGAAACGGCTTCTCCCCCGTGTGTACGAGCTGGTGTCTCTTCAGCTTGGAGCTCTCCACGAACGCCTTGCCACACTCTGCACACACGTGCACCCGCGGTCCGTGGGTGTGCAGGTGCTTCCTCATCGCTGAGTTGTCCCTGAACATCTTACTGCATCCCTGCAGCATGGAGACAGAAGACGAGGTGAAAATCAGCACAGAATCCACTGCAGGCGGCAGGTCTTGTACATCGTGACGTCACATCTTAAGGACCGCCTCCGTCTCGCCAATATAGGAGCATAAGAATGTAAAGGGTAGTAAGTGTTTTGGTCATTGTTTAGTAATTAAATGAAATGATTTCTCATTATGGGATGATATTGTTGTGTTTGAAACTGCCACAGGGTTATAAGCCACACGCGGCCAAACAAAGTTTTGATTAGCCTAGGGTACGGTATATTTACGTTTATTTAGGATTTGACATTACTTCAAAATCCCATGATGCATTCTGATGTACAATCCCTATTGCATCTAATGACTGGACATAACAAAAGGTGGCTTCATGATTTATAACTTTAGAATACTAGTTTAAGATGTGGTGAATAGTACATAAATATTACAATAAAACCGAACACAAAAAGACAGCAGTTTAAGATATTGAAAATCACACTCACTTTGTGCGGACATGCTATCGTTCGGGGAGAATCGTCTTCTTTTACCTTTCTTGGCTTCATTCTAGATGAGAAAAAAAATATTTGAATTACAAAGTTCATATTGATAGCAACACGAGAAATCACATCAACTTTAAAATAAAAAACAAAAGAGTTATTGAGATGGAGATAATGAGTCCAAGGAGTCCAATGATCAGCAGATAACCCAATAGATGACGTTAACTGAAACGGAAAATAGGTTTCTGTTTGAATAGAAAAATACCTTCGCTACCCACCGTGCAAACTCTGCCAGCTGTTTGGGGTCCGACAGGTCGATGCCGGGGATGCCGCCTGGAGGCAGCTTCTTGCCGGTCATGTATTCGGAGTAGTCCGGCGGCGAGTTTTCCCCAATGATTTCTTCCTCATGGTCAATGTCCTTCTTGTCATCTGAGTTTATTGTGGGGGTATAGTTTTAGTACACCGTGTTTAAAAAGCATATTTAAAAGCTCAACGCGACGTTGGAGCGCTGCCCCATCCTTCACAACCATCAACATTAGCGTCAATAGTTCGTTTCATATATCATCAAATATCATCAAAGAGCAAATAAAGATTGCGGTAATTTAACTGAACAAATGTTTATATCGTCACGTCGGTTTAAATGGGTGTTAACATGGGTGTCAACATTACACCGCTAACGTTACGCATGTGTACAAACCCCTTTACAGCATTAGGTTTGAACCTTTACATTTGGTTGTTAACTAAACATAACATTTCCCCGCTGCACTAAGTCACACTGTAGTGCAAGCTGCACATTCACCGCTGTTAGTAAGGCTACTAGCGGACTAGTGTTAGCGCCGAGCCGGTCTGCCGCCCGGCCCTCCCCCCGCCTCAGACGCGGCTGAACTGCGCCACAGCGGCCCGCTACGGAGCGAGCTACAGGAGCAGGCTACAGAGCGCTCCCACACGCCGCCATCTTCCCCGGCCAAGTGAACGCCATTTTTTCGGGCCGCCATACTTCTACACTGGGGAAATATGGCGGCGCCCATCAACAGATAAAACATGGCTTCCCATAAAAACAAAAACATTTCCAATGGAATATTTGTGACTCAGAGTTTCAAAATAAACTGATTATTAGTGGAGGGGATCGCTCGCGCCAGGCCACACGCATGTTACACACACCAGAACAATGAGCAGCATGTAGGAATTCAACCTAGACAACTTACCCGATGCCCACATCGTCACCGAAAACTCTCCTTCTAAAGTCTTGATTTGGACTTGCTTCTGCTCCCATTTTCTGCCCATCTCTGCGCCACTCAGATAGCTCTTTTTGCCCGCTTTCTTGCCACTTCCCCCCTTTTTGTTGCGACCCACCGACGAGCTTTTCCCAGCGACTGTGACCAGAGTCTGTTCGATGTAGTCCTGCTCCACCGCGGGCACCGGGACGGGGATCAGGATCTGGTCCTCGAACCCGTCATCCGTATGTAGTTCAGAATCCTCCTCGCCCACCACTTCTTCCCTTGTCTGCACCAGAATCACCCCTTGGTGATGGTGAATCGAGTGTGGATCATCTGAGTCAAGAGGCTGCAGAGCGATCATAGGCTGATGTTCATCGTCGTCTCCAACAACTGTTGTCTCGATAGTCTCTACTTCGATTTCGTGAAGTTCCACTATTTCGGCTGGCATTTCTGACCCATCCGCCTCTATGTACAGAGTGTCACCCGATGCCATATCAAAACCAGTACTTTCTCTTGATTAAAATGGTTTTATCCCGCTTTCCGACTTGTGTTCTCTGCCTTCCTCCTTCTTCTCCAACACAACTCTACAATGCTAGTCTCGTCGCCACTATGCGCTTCAGTTACGCACTCTCGCGCGATTTGCCCCGTGTTCCATTGCATTTGTTGACAAACTTCAGAGACCATGGTGGCTGCGGTCTATGAATTGACATTGTTGTATTGATGGCAAAAACTTTAAAGTAAGCATTGCAGTTTAGTTTATTGTTTTTTATTTCAGGTCAGTTATTTATTTATTTATCTTTTCGTGATCTGGATATTAGGTTGGAATAATTAGAGAGTTGAAAATGTGCATGCATGATGAAATTCATACAAAGCCCGTGTCTTGTTAAATAAATACAAATAAAATAATAATAATGTAAAAATATTTTATATACTTCAAAACAGCAAAACAATGGTTGTTAAAATAATGATAAAACGGAATTAGGAAGTCAGGAATTTTAACAGGTACAACGTAAACTTTCATTCCTTATGGGAGGAGCTCATCACACACCTTTATCTGCATGTGGTGGGTGTGACCCGAAGCTCTGAATGTTTATTCACATAAGATCAGTCGCCCTTTGCCTCAGCGTAGCAAGGACAGATATGGGGAAGACAGGTGGAAGAGGAGACTTTGAATGGGTCTACAATGATCAGCCGCATACTTCAAGAAGAAGAGAAATATTGGGTAAGATGATTCCTATAAAAAAAACATAACCTTAACTAATTTTCAAAAAAGTTCATGACAATTTTGTTACCCAACCCAATGGTTATAAAAACGTAGCCGGTTAAACCAGTTTGCCGTTGCCAGACAGGACACTCGTCCACAATAGATGCTTAAGATCGAGTACTTAGGACCCAGTATCTGTCTTATGCATCATTGCACTACTCTGCTACTACTTATACTACTGTGCTGCAATAAATAAAAAATAAAAAAAGCTGAGGGAAATTTGTGGCAGGAATGTTGCCATTGGTATTTGTTAAAGTGGGGCAGTAAGACAATGTTCGTTTTCTATTTAAAAAGCCTGATTCCATTAATTGTGAGAAAATATTTGAGCACCAAAAACAGACCACATTCTATTAACATAAACCTACACACAGTTGTTTGACTAAGTCCTACAGAATATCATCACTAAGTTATGCATTCTGACTTAATGCTGAGTAAAAATAAATAGACAATGGATATCAACTGGACAATTCAACGTATGTTGAATTTTCTTTGCGAATCCCACAGACTGGTTAACTCCCTGATATGTAAACATACCTTCTTTCCAACCTCCCTATCTTTTAGTTTCTCCCTCTGTATTGTAAATCAACATGTTGGTAGCAGGTGCCGTTGACAAAGACTCCAGGTTAGCTAGGTAATAAGACACATTCCCCACCAATTACACGCACACTGGCCCACGCTAAGCTATGACAGTAAGAAGGACGGTTTGTCAGGGTGAGACATGGGGGAGGGACACTGGGAGGAATATCTGGTTGGATCACCTTAAACAAAAAATAGCAAAAATAATGGTGACGTGAAAGTGAAGTAAGTTGTCATTTGTTTAAAGTTGCACCTCGACATTGTGACAAAAATATCCTGGTATCCTAATCCTAATATCCCACCTTGACCATGTGGACCATGCACCTTGACCAAGGAAAGATGTAGAGGGTTTGTTCTCTGACACCTCTACATGCTACATTATTAAAGGCTTTATTATCCTGCTTGGCCATGTCCTGTCACTGGAGGAAAACATTCTTAGGACCACATGCTACCGTGAATCTGGCAACCCTCACCAAATCTCTTTTTATATCAACCTTTTATAGTAACCTTATTCATGTGGTTGCCTATGTGACATAGTTAACAATGGTTAATCAGTGACTCATGCATTCATCAGATAAAGCATTTTTTTCTGACATTGCACAGTTTGTGTTTCATCATTATTCCACAGAGCACTGCTGTGGAAACACTTAAACACTCAAACTCGAACAAGGAAGGAGATCAGGAAACCGCAGAATAAAGTTGAAATTTTTTATTTAGAACTTTAAGAAAGTAAGACAAAGCCGAGCTGGTCTGCAGAACACCTGCTTTCCAGCTTCAGCAAACTGTTTTTATAGTCGCTCTGTGATTCCTCCCATAAGCTCCAAGCCGGGGTTGTTATCAAACAATGCTTCAACATCAACAAGCTCCAGTCTGTTCCGTTATGTTCATGGCCTTTAAGCACAACTTGGTTTGCCACGTATTGGGGGTAAACCTTTCACCCACTTTCCCTCATCCTTTAAAGGGCCCCTCTTATGCCACCAGGTGTGAGTGTGATTAGCCATTACAAGCCGTTTGAAAATGTGCCTTTTCCTGTGCCTTAGTGACATCACAAGTGGGAGTGTCCACCTAGATGTATGCTGGATAGATCAGTCAACCAGCCTACCAAGTGGACTGTAGCAATTGTTGCTTATCTATCCAGCATACATTTAGGTGGACATTCCCACTTGTGATGTCACTAAGAAAAAGGAAAGTGTGAGTGTGATTACACACCAGGTGTGTCACACTCACACCTGGTGGTATAAGAGGGGCCCTTTAACCTCGCCTCCCTTATCCATCAAGGAACACACAGTTATCCTCATCCCTCGCCTTATCCATTCCTTTCACAACATTTTCTAACCATTAGGTTGTCTCGACCTCATCAGATTAATTCTATTGTAGAAGGAATATCAGAACATGCTGGTGGCACAGCATCGGATGATCCTTTTAAGAAGCAAGAGACTCAGTGTTTTGTGCAAAGTGAAGGTATCATGCTATATAAGAGACACTTGTTGTGGATTTATCTGTTCAAACATGAATGTCGGGGACAACAATTTGTAATTCAAGTACATTTGCTAAACAAATAAGGGTTGGATAAGAACTAGCCTGATTTGCATAGAATGTAACAGGAGCTCCCAACCACGTGGTCGTTTCAATCGATCTTATCTTGTACGATCATTGTGAGCTTGTTCAAACAGACCAAGACAATGTCTACATGGTCAGAAATTGTCTTTGCATACATTTCTTCACATTTGCATATATTCTTAGCATTTATTTTGCTACAAACAACTGGTATTGCGACCATCTTTCATAATAAAAAACATCTTTAAATTATGTTGTAACCATAGCACATCGCTTGTAACCCAGCCTTTTTTATTCATTATTTGGGACTTGTATCTCCTTGAGAGGTAGGTCCCAGAGCACAACAAACACCTCTGCCAATTAAAAGAGTTATGTCAGCGGGCTCCTTCCCCTTGGGGAGACATTAGAGGGATACGCTATATCTGTATAGCTATATCTGGGTTAGACTGGCGTTGGCCGGTCTAACCCAGATTCAGACGAGTTGTTTAATTCCAAATTCATCATTGTGCGTCCAGAAGGGGTTAGCTACCTGTGATGCGCCTCTGGCTGGGAGGTTTACGCGGAGGGTTACCTGTCAGCAGCGCATCACAGGTAGCCTTTTAATCACAGCGTCGATAATTGTGCCGAATTCTTTGGGTTTCTGGACAAACTACAATCTTGTCGTGTTGTGACTTTCACTCGTTTTCAATAACCGACTATTCGGAACACATTGGAAATCTTTGAAAAGTAATTAAAAGTTTATTACCCTAACATGAACAGAAGCTAGCCCAGCAAACTCCCTTTCTGGACGCACAATGATGACTTTGAACTTACGCAACTCGTCTTGGTATCTTGGTTGGCTGACTATTTTCAGCTATTGTCACATGAGATGTGGTTATATATTTTCTGAGCTGAGTGAGTTGATGTATCCCATTCAAGTGTTCTTTCCCTGACCCATGCCTTGTAACTTACATGTATCTGTATAATAATACCCACTACAACAAATAAAACAAGGCATACAAATGTGAATGTATGAAGCTACAGGACCTTATGTTACCAACTTGATATAGATATGAACATTTACAGACAAAAAGCTAATGCCACTTCCTTATCTTCAACCATGCCCTTATGTATGTCTGTCTGCTTCTGTTCCTCAGCTAAATACCCAGAGATCAAGACCCTAATGGGGCCGGATCCCCAGCTGAAGTGGGTAGTGTCAGGCATGGTACTCACCCAGTTCCTCGCCTGCTACATGGTCCAAGACCTTCCCTGGAAGTGGATCTTTTTTTGGGCCTACGCGTTCGGCGGCTGCATTAACCATTCCCTGACCCTCGCGATCCACGACATCTCTCACAACGTGGCCTTCGGCAACAAACTGGCCAAGTGGAACCGCTGGTTCGCCATTTGGGCCAACCTCCCGATCGGGGTGCCGTACTCCGCGTCCTTCAAGAAGTACCACATCGACCACCACCGCTACCTGGGAGGAGACAAGCTGGACGTGGACATTCCCACGGACATAGAGGGATGGTTCTTCTCCACGCCGGCCAGGAAGGTCCTCTGGCTCTTCCTCCAGCCCTTATTCTACGCCTTGCGGCCTTTGGTGGTCAACCCCAAACCACTGTCTCTGCTGGAGGTGCAGAATGCAGCCGTTCAGGTGATGGTGGACCTCATCATCTATTATCTGTGGGGACTGAAGCCCATTGTTTACCTCATCGCAGGATCTATCCTTTGTATGGGACTGCATCCCATCTCGGGACATTTCATAGCAGAGCACTACATGTTTCTGAAAGGTCATGAAACATATTCTTACTATGGAGCACTAAACCTGATCACATTCAATGTGGGCTATCATATGGAGCACCATGACTTCCCCAGTATACCTGGAAGCAAACTACCTCAGGTAAGAACATGTTACTGCCCTGACAGGGTTTCCTCAAAGCATATTCCCACCATCAATTCTGGCGCAATTGTTAACAGGTCATATTTCATTAACAATATCACTGGTTATAGTTACTGAGATAAGGAATGAAAAATCAAAGCATGTACCCGTTTAAATGGCAAAGGATGGAAAAAAACCTGCCACGTTTCTCATGTATTGTTCTTGGACCAGAATTTATGGGTCAGGCTTTTGAAACAGTAATTTTCTAAATGAATGGCTAACATTCCTCTGTTGTCCCCAGGTGAAGCAGATGGCGGCAGAGTATTACGACAACTTGCCTCAGCACACTTCCTGGACCCGAGTATTATGGGATTTTGTGTTTGATGACAGCATTGGCCCCTATGCCCGAATCAAACGTGAATACAGAATAGTCAAGCAGGGTTAAATATGGCTGATCGCACGTTTCATTCAACATGAATGTGAAGCCAAGGACTAAAGACACTCTCTCCTCCCGTACCGTCAATTTCCAAAATGTGCTTAAATCAAGCACATTGTTTAGTCTGTTGTGTTAATGTAATTGTGTACACTGCAATTGTATGTAAAGTTTGAAGTGGATGTATGTACATTTCTTTGAAAAATGAAAAATGTGCACTTAATGCTCTCTACTTTGCTGTGAGCAGGTAAACTAGACTCTGCATGCTTAGCTGTAGTTTGCTGTTCTGGAAAAGGATCAACTTTAGAAAGAGTTAGAAGAACTGAATTGGAAAAGTTGCCAAGAAGAGAACATTTAATGTGTTGTATTGACTACGGATACATTATCTTTATCATCTTTATAATATATATGCCATAAAATGTTATTTGGTCTATTTTTCTTAGGTCAAAGTCACATACGTATACATACATTTTATGATTGATGGGCTATTCATAACACTAAGAAAGATACCGTTATCGCTCTAGAGTCAAGTCCAGTTAGTTGCTGACAGAACCCAGACTGATACATGGAACACCATGAGACGTGGATCTCCACTACATCGCATCTGCTTTGCGGAGAAGAAAATGAACATTGAAATGTACCTCAATGTGAAACGTGACGCTACAGTGTCGCTACATTCTGCTTTTGATTAAACTGTATTTCAATTACTTTAATACTCTCAATGCTTGGGGTTTGAAAACGGATGTGTTATCAGGATTAACATTACTATTTAAATGTAAACTCTACATAAAACAGTCAAGGATCTTTATAAATGACTAATTTAAGACTGCAGTTGTAAATGCCTTTTTGTTGGTCTCTTCTTTCGCTACCATTAAAAAATACATTGTGTGAAATTGCTTTTAATCTACCACACATTAAAAACAAGAGGTAAGGCGGTTGTAGAGAAATAAACCACACAACTGAACATGTTAATTGTTGACAGGTATATTGTTTTTGTTTGAATGAGTTCACTTCCAAGACTTTAAGGGGTATTGGCGAGCAGACAGAATGGATAGAATGAAACCACAACCCATCAATTCAATTGATTACTCTCTTCAGACAGACATTTAGCCAGTCACATACCGTTACCCCTTCTGCACATTTCAAGCCATAACATTTCTATATTGCCAGCACCACCTATTACATTTTTAAACAGCTACCGTTGTTCAAGATACTTTTATCTGTATAGAGAAAGGGGCATCCTCATGAGACAAACCACCATGGTAAGTGTACCACCGATGACCTTTCTCTTCTCCTCAAATCGTTCTTTAATAAACCAAATGAAAAACTAATTTATAGTGATAGGTTTCATGCATATCTGGAAGGTTCACAAAGCATAGGGTGACTAATAGTTACAACTACATTGTTTCATATCTAGGCAAAAAGGAGGTGGCACATTTACAGTTATGGGCCTGCTTTTGACTCGGACACACCCACACAGACACCTGATTCCACCTGATTCCACCTGATGCCTGGATCACTCTGGAGTCGGACTGGACCGGAAAGGAAGATCCAGTTATTCTGGTTTTATTATTGACCTTGGATGCCTCTTGGAGGAAAAGCAGGGGATTATCTAAAGAGCTGTTTCTGGATCAAATGAGAAACTCCCCTACATGGCACCCAACATTTTTGGAGAATAAGGATAGAAACACACTGTCAGTATGAACAAGGCCATCGTGATGGCTTTTGAAAACAGGACAGGTGAGTCTGAAACACCTTGCCTGCCCATATTGTGCTTTTTTTTCCTTTAGAATTTGACTAGGGGACAACTAAATAAAAACAGTTGAAAATATAAAAGGCTGACAAAGTGTGTGCAAGGGTGGTTTCTCCTACAATATCAATCAAATTATCATTGTCATTAATTGCAACATCATTATCATCATCACAGCATTTTTAAATAAAACAGTAAAAACTTAGAAAAATGTTTGTGTTTTTTTATGACTGAAAAGAATAGAGTTGCAACCCTGGGCTGACTGAGTCTCTCGGTGCACGGAGCGATGACAAAACCAAACTCAGTGCGAATGTCAGACCGCCACCATATTCAACCTCTCAGCCAGGTCTTTACGCACACACCTGCACATCCCTCACACATTTCACTTTCTGCTTTCTCGGTGTCCTCTCTCGTTGAATCGTTCTGTTCTGCTTCCTCATACCTTCGTTCTCCGGCACATTGAGAAATGTTTGGCGCAGCATTTCTGTAACTTCCATCACGGCTCATTAACTGTTCAACATGGCGTCACAGAAACATGGCGGGAAACATTCCTGAGGTCTGTGTCTGTCTGTCCATCCCACTCTGGCTCCTCCCACTGGTGACCAGGGGACACTAGGACGTACTGATTCTGCCAATCTCTTGTCTAATGGCTGCAAGAGACAGGGGAAGGTGTTAGCAAGTGAAAGATTCCGGGAAGATAAACATCCTGCAAGTCTATTAAGAGAGAGACAAACGTTGCAATTCTCAACGCTACACCGCTGTGGTTATCACAAAACATTATTTCCAATGCTAGACTATTTTCTTACACTACCAACAATATGTGGACAACTAATCTACATTGACATCCTTGGAGAGCATGCGATGGAGTCAAATCCCAGAGCAGGTTTTAGTGCACATTCAGAATTCATTTAGAGCAATTTCAGTTATTGAAATGAGTGATCTTAGATGCTTTATGAATGGATGAATTTGATTATTTACAGAGTGGGGGACTGAAGTTGTGAGTGGATAAATAATCATCACGTGAAATGAACGCATTTCACATGAACGCATTTCTCACCATTGATGATCTCATCTTTAACCTTATGCAATTCACGTACAACTTCATCCAAGATCTCCTGCAGAGAGAGGCCTGAGCGTTAGTTCTTAGGTAGACGCACATCATATATATATTTGTTTTCACCCGTGAAGAGCGAAGTGAAAGTGTGCATCACCGGACCTGTTTCATTCTGTCAAACTCTGTGTCTGCTTCACTGGAGCTGCCAACAGGTCTCACTCTGCAACACAAGACACACCAAACCTGTGATGACCCATCAGTTCAACTCACCGCGGGGAGCCAAGTGTACAAAACGGACAGCAGCTCGATTGATCTCATGCCTTACAGACCTAGACACCAGCGAGGACCGCTCTGCTGAGTTAGACCGCTCCCACGGCTTCTTCAGCGCGTCTGATTAGAGGAGAGAGAGAAGGGGGAGGGGTCAGATCAAAGTCAAATGTCTGTGTAAAAGGCGTGTGTGCAGATAAGGTGTTTTTCCTGTGGACGGCTCTGGTTCTGTACCTGTAGAATTCTGTCCTGACCCACGACCGCCAGAGTCGTCCTGCAGAACAGAAGAAGAATGAGTCCAAAACAGTTCCAGCGATCAATGACCTTAATGTGGGATCTTATACTGCCAGGAATCTGGTAATGTAAGCCTGGTTAGTCGATCATAAGTCTCCGTATACCAAGACAGGAAGAGGAGAGGTGCAGGGATCTATTCAGACAGATACTCACTTCATCAGGTTTCTCTGATGCTTTCCGCCTGAGAGAAGACAAACCAGACACAAGAAATCAATAATGAATATAGGATAAAGGATCAGAAAAAGAAAGGATAACATTTAAACAATGACCCCCGTACAACACGGTTCATAGATAACATCATAAGACACCATGCTATAGCAGGTGTATTTTTCATTGGTTCCCTTCTTTCCCAGCCTAATGAGCGCTGTGAGTGATGGAGGGCCGTGAGGGCCCCGGTCCTCACCTCCGAGCCAGCAGGGCGTTCATCTCCTGCATCAGGCCCTCCCCTCCGCCGCCACTGCCCCCGCTGGAGCGGTTGGAGTCGCTCCTGGAGCCGCCGGACCCGGGGGGGCTGCTCTCATCCTACGGACGAGATCCACACGGATTGGTCAGGACTGGCCCATGGTGCTCAGATCCCAGCCTCCATTCAGGCCGTGTTTACTTTTGTACCAGTGATGTTTGCCTTTGGATACGTATGCTGCATTACCAACATAAGCAGGTTGGGTGAGTGTGGCTTGGTTTCCCTCCCAGGGATCCATAAATGTTATCTTATCTCGCAGGGTGTTGCGCTCGCTCTGTGGGTTTTTCCCCATTAGAACAATGGAGCTTCAAGCCTGACCTCTTTAT
>OOFG01059866.1:0-12137 GCA_900323295.1 Molva molva
GAGGTCGGAGAGGGTGAGGTCAGACAGGGAGGGATGGGCGAGGACGGGTCAGAGGTCGGAAGTAGAGAGGAAGCGGAGAGTAGGAAGGAGGAGGAGGAGGAGGAGGAGGAGGAAGGCGTGGAGCCAGACACAATGGAGGTTCAGGTTGGCGGAGAGAGCGGAGATGAGAAGGCAAGGACGGAGAAGGTCAACCTCATGAGGGTGCTTGGGATAGACCGGCTGGTCAATGTGTTCTCCAAAAGAGAGCAGAGCGACAGCCAGGCTAGCGACAGCGAATCACAGGGTGACGCTGGAGGACGAGATGCAGGAGGTGTCGGGAAGGCTTTTTGGAAGGTATCAGGGTTCGAGAAGCTGGGAATAGGGTTCTCCCAAGTAGACACCGAGAGTGAGGAGGAGAGGGTGGTCCAAAAGGAAGGGATGGGGGAAAAACCACCAAAAGCTAGCGATAGTGAAACACAAGGTGACGTGGGAAGGAAAGATGTGGGGAAGGCTGTTTGGACGGTATCGGGGTTCAAGAAGCTGGGAATAGGGTTCTCCCAAGTAGACACCGAGAGTGAGGAGGAGAGGGAGGTCGAAAAGGAAGAGATGGGGGAAAAAGCACCGAAAGCTGGCGATAGCGAAACACAAGGGGACGTGGGAAGGAAAGATGGGGGGAAGGTTTTTTGGAAGTTGCCGTCGATGAGGAAGCTTGGAAAAGACGTCCCCAAAATGGACACAGAGAGGGAGGAGGAGAAGGTTGATGTACTAGAGGAAGGGGTGCTGGATAAATCCCAGGGCGCTGGGTACAAGGAGCAGGTCTCGGGGGCCGGTGTAGTGGGGAAAGCCCATGGCGGCTCAGGCAAAGCAGGGAGGTTTCCCGGCCTGCAACTCCCGAAGCCTCCTAGTCTTACCTTCCTCTTCTCCAGAGGGAGAAACACAGGAGGAGGAGGAGGAGGAGGAGATCCAACCGGAGAGCGGGAGGAGAACAGGGAGGTGGATGTAGAGAAAGCGGGGCCAGGAGAAGGGACCGTGGGTAGTCAGAAGAGCTGGAGGACCCGCAAGACGCGGCAGGCCAGGAGGGTGAGCCAGGGGCGGAAGGGGAAGGAGAGGCCGGAGAGGGACAAGCTGGGAGGTGCGGAAGGGTTGGAGCCTTGTGATGGAGACGATGTGGGGAGGGAGGCGTCAGGGTTTTAGAGGACGCCAATGGATGTCCTCTCGTGGACGATTTGGAAAAGTAGAAGTTGAGGAAAGGAAGGCTACATGTTGAACCATGGGTGACGTCCTAGATGCAGGGACATTGTTTTATCTGGGGGGACGTTGGAATAAAACACTAGCTCCACCTGGTCAGCACCTTGGGGATGGAGGTGATGCGAGAGACGGTAATGAATTGCACCTTTTTACTACGATATAAACCCAAAAACAAACGACAATCATTCATTTTTAATGATTATGTTTGATAGGGTATTTCCTGGTTTCAATTTCTTTATGGGTGACCTCATCTATTGGATGCATACCGCTGTGATATGTCAGGGTAATGCACCTTTTGATGACACACACTTCGACTTAAGCGGTTACGTTTTTTTCAATTTAATGGTTGAAAAGATACAGTTTCTACAGAATATCTATTGGGGCTTTCACACAATGAATGCTGCAGCCCCGCATCATTGTCGTTGTCTGTGTGTGTATCGTGTGTCTGGTTTTGTATTCTCCCATCCATTTTCTCCTTTCTTTCTTCTTTCTTTTATTTTCGTGTGTCCCTCCTTGCTGGCTCGGAATACTTGGCACTGTGTTGGTCTGGGTCTTTAGCGTTCTGGAGGAGGTGGTCTTGGTGTGTTGTGTCTGTCTGTGATGTTGTATAACTGTTGGGCTGTCCTGTCTTAGTCTTGGTTTCCTCTTGGCAGTTGGCTGCTGATAGTTATTTAAATAGACTTTGCATGCTAAGGCGAAACACTGGTCTGTGTTGTGCTGCCTGTGCTGCATTGTGACTTTTAGAAAGAGTTGATCATCTTTCCTGCGGTGTAAGCTATTTCAGGTTTGCAATGGTTGTTAAGTTATTCCAAAGTTCACGGTCAAGAGTATTACGTTTTATTGCTATTTTATTGGTCTTGATTTTCAATTTTAAGTCGGTTCAAAAACAATTTGTTTTTGTTTTTGTATAGAAAATAAGTCATTTTATATTAATTTTATATTCACAGTACAGCGAAATTGATTAGCAATCCTAACCGAGCCTTCTGACATATCAAACAGCTTAGAAAAACTAGTCTTATTGAAGGTGCTGAATATATAAATAGAATATATGTCGTTGCTGAAACCTATAAAACAATGAGATATAAAGCAATATGATGGCAGCCAAGATATTGCAGTTCTGGAAATTGCACAATTGACATTTGCTGAAATTGAAATAGCAGTGGCCGTAGTAGTTGTAATGTAGACATCCGTGCAGTGTTAATAGTAAGCGGGTTATTATGTATGCTTTTGAAAGGAGCTATTGTTTCTCATGCATTATTGGTTTTACAATAAATGTTATTTATTTGTTTTGGTTTTTTTGTGTTGCATGTTATTTTAATTTTTTCATCTTCATCTCTGTGTGAGTATGAAATAAAAAACATAAAAAAACCTTTGCTTGTCACCTCATTATACCTGTCTGTAAGAAAGAGAGTAGTGGACTTTTCTTATCAATATATCTCTACCTTTTTATAAGTGTGGAAGGTGTCTGGGCTCTTTGTGTGGAAAAGGCTTTGGTTGGGATGGGTTGAAACTCGCTTCACCTGATCTGTGGTCCACCCTCACCTACTCTGCTACCCTTCTGCTCGGCTGATGCAAACCTCTTCTGCTTATATAGACCCACGCTGGCCTATGATTGGCTGTCCTGTGGTGACATCACAAGGCCTCTCCCTCGCTCTTTCTCTCCTTGTTTGCCAAAGCGGTTAAACTGGTTTTTGAACTCATCTTTGTTTGCTTTGGATACAAAGGGTAGGATCATCCGTGGGGCACTCTGTATCTTAACTTTCTCTTCACCTTTGAGCCCTATAGATGGCACTAGACCGTCACAAATGGAGCTTTCACCTTCGTGGTTATGGCGCCGGGGCAGTCTGATTTGAGCTAAATATTAACCTCTCTTCTTCTCTTTTGTTTTGTCCCCCCCGGTCTCCAGAGTGCCACGCCTGCTACCATCGCGGGTGTTTCCGCGCGGGCAAGGAGTGTCCGCGGTGCCAGCGGCTAGCCGCGCGCCGTGAGCGCTTGGCTCGCAAGAACATGGAGGAACAAGAGGACGAGGGGGGCGGGGGGTAGAGAGAACGCGGAGAAGAACGTCAGAGACGTAGAATATATACCTATATATAAAGTAAAGAAAAAACGCCACGACTTTTGATTGTAGAGACTGACCAGTCTCCCCAGACGGAGCAGTTTGACCTTCTGTTCCAGGGCTTCCTGCAGGAGAAAAACAAAAAAGTTTAATAATTTTTCCGAGGTCGGCGTAGCACAAGGGTGCGGTTGATTGCATCAGGACTGATTATCATCACATGAGATTATGTGGAGGGAGGTGGTGGGGGAAATATCTACTGAGACATGTATGGGCTAATCAGATTTATTAACTTTTTCCAGACTAATATAGCCCTGGCCTTTTTGGTACCGTCCCGTTTTCAGAAACCAATCATCCTGTCATGAAGACATTCTAGCATCACACGCACACATTTCCAAGGAGAAGCTTTCTTCTACCAGAAGTGCAGCTTTTGGGAACTCCTCTAACTCCGGGGCAGGGCTTGTTAACACTATGCTTCTTGTTTCATCCTATAATTCAGTTAATTTGCTTGGAAGCAAATTCCAAACTTCCCTGCTTATTTAGGTGCAGTTGTTTTGGGGGATCGTACCCAATGTGTAAGGGGGGTAAGGGTGTCGTCTTTTCCTTTTACCATTGCCTATTGTCCTGGTGTTTAGTGGGTTTTTTTGCCACGCTAATGTGCCTCTGGTAGCGCTAATGTAGGTATACTTTGAAAGTATATGTGCAGAATCGCCGGATTAGAACAAATTCTTTTCCTTTTTTCATTCAAATGAAATCACAGAGACACTGTGTTAGCTGCTTTGTATGGTGACATGAGTTCATGTGTTAAACCACAATGTGTGTGTGTGTGTGTGTGTGTGTGTGTGTGTGTGTGTGTGTGTGTGTGTGTGTGTACTTGCTGTGCACAAATAATTTGCACTTATCTGATTTGAGAATGTAACATTTAACTTGATTTTGTGTGGGACCACTCATCTTAACATGTAGTTCTTATTTGCACTGATCTTCTGTTTAGGAGGAAAGTATGTGGAGCAGGGAGACTTATTCAGGGCTTTTAACTGTGTCTCTTGTTAAAACCAGACAGGCATTTACCTGTAAAATGCTGTGTCACACATTGAGACACTGGGATGGCACAACCATATTCAATGATTCACCACTTAGCAGGAGAGGCAAATTCACGTTCCGTAAGATGTCTTGTGTAACCAAAGTAATATCATTCTTGAGATTAAATTAAATTTCTTATTGAAAATGACTACATGAATGAATACATGAGATGTGAGATGTGAAATTAAGTAATTCAGATTGTTATTGATTTTTATCTTCCACAGATCTGATTAGGCTGTGTTTAACAATACACTTTCATTGGCCAAAGTACAAAACTTTTTCCAGAATGAATGACCTTTTATAAGCCTTTGCTAATGATAAAAACAATACAACATTTTTTTTGTTATTTTTTTATACGTCAGTTGTCTTTAGATCAGGGACTAATCTTGTTTTAATTGTAACAGCTAGGGAAACTATCCCCCCTCCAATAGAACTGACTGGATGTTTTAAGCAATAACTTCGCCACCAACAACTATATATAGATGTCAATTATACCAGGACAGCACTCTAACTTGTCTGTGTGTTTAGTCTTAACTGGCTGCTTTTAAAAGCAAGCACTGTACTCATAATTCACTGAACAAAAAGTGATGTTGAATCTATTCCTCATCGCCGGGGCGGATTCTTAGTTCATCGGGCTGCCTTTTGTACAAGGATGTGAAGTGCACTAAGAGAAAAAATATTGTAAATACAATTTATGAATGCTGTTATTTTGATTATAACTTGTGTTCATTTGGCTTTTGTTCTGTAACAGTGTTGAGAATTAAAGACTGCCCTGACTGTTGATATGTTGTAGGATCTGTTTTTTGAAATGATTCCAAAATTAGGATGGCGTCATACATTCCATATTTGATTTAAAACAAGTCTTGTTTGACAGAACAAATAGTAAACATTTATTGCCAAAGATTCAAGTCACTTTGAATAGCTTTAATTCTATGTTGGGGTGGATAAAACAGGTTAAATCATCAGGTCAGAGAACAGGTACATATGCACAAAATTACATCAATGCAGTACTCTTCGTTATAAGATGCTTTTACTGTGGTATATTCTTCTGAGGAAGGTAGTGCTTACTGTCGCACATAAAAAAAGCTACCTCTGTCCCTGAGCAAGACACCTAACCCCAACTGCTCCCGACAAGATGGCTGTTGCCTTGCATGATCGACACCGCCGTCGTATGAATGTGCATGAAATGGTGAAAGTGAGGCAATCATTTTAAAGCGCTTCAGGTGGCCAAGGGTTTTGAAAAGCCCTATATAAATGCAGTCCAGTTACCATTTATGATTGCATTATTATTAAAGAGATTCCCGGAATTTCCCAGATCATTTAATAACTCCATTCCAAACAGATCTGAAATTCTTTTTACAGCGTGATTGGACATGGGAAATTCCCAATGCGTGCGGTGCTCATGTCTGGCTGACCCAGATACACCACATGTAGATGATGACCAGCGCGTAGAAGCTGATGAGCAGCAGGTAGACGCGGAAGAGCAGGAAGTCCAGGACGTAGCCCACGTGGCACCACACGTCCTGCAGCTGGCTCTCCTTCTGCAGGGAGGTGAGGTGGGCCCGTAGCTGCCCCACGTCCTGGCAGATCTGACGTAGCTCCGGTACATCCGTCACCACCAAGGAACCTGGGGGGCGGGGGCGGGTGGGGGTGATAGGCGTGTTGGAAATAAGCAGGGTAATAATTATTTTCCACCTGGTAGTACCGTACAGGTAGGATGGGTTAGGGTTAGGGTTAGGGGGTTTTGACTCACAGCTCAAAGGTTTTCGGTTTGAACCCCATTGCCTGTGGTAGACACCCCTGTGCAATATGCTCTGACCCTAACCTGCTCATTAATGACAAGTAGCTGCTAAATGATCAGATCATCATAAATCATCACCTAGTCTGGTCTGTAGGTCGCTGCTGAACTTCTGAAGCTAGATTATACTCAATTAGTTGAACATTTCATTCATAAAGCATTTCTCATACACAGCTTGTATTTAGTGTAAAACCAACCTCAATTGGTACTGCATTGATATTGAACTGCATGCTAAACGACTACAACGCAACAAACATCATCTGTAGCCAAACCCTGATGTCAATAGCAGGAAAAAAACAAACCTGGACCCTCAGTTCTGTTGCTGGTTTGCCACTGGGCGGGTGTGGGCGCGCCCGTTTGGACCACACAGATTCCTGCATCGCTCTCAGGCTTGTCCGATTTGTCATCGGATGGCCGGGTGGTGGAGCGCATCTCCTCCGGCCAGCGGTAGCAAATGAGGTTGGCGATGTGTTTGAGGACCAGCACCCGCACCCAGCGGGGGACCTCTCTGTACTTCATGGAGTTGTGGTGGAGCACGTTGGTGATGATGACGGTCTCCAGCAGACTGATCACCATGAGGGCCAGACACACCGAGAAATATATACCTGAGAGGGAAGGCACGGTGAAACTTCCCAGCCATAGATTATAGGATGTATAGGATACATACAGGTATTGTGACATCAGACCCTATGTTTAGGTTTGGGAAGTGTTCTTGTTCCATTTTCATTCATGTCTCATGGGGTCGTTGTTTTGTTGGGGACAGGGGATGAATTGAAAGCAGGTGGAGGTAATTGTTTGTTAATTGGGTCACACCCACTTTTGAGTTTTGTTTGGAGGCACACCACCCAAGATGGCTGCCTGATAGAGAGAGAGAGGAGAGAGGCGCTGGGAAAGTAACCCCGGACTATTTATAAGTTTAAGTCCTAGCTTGAGGGAATAAAGGACATTGTAAAGAAGACCTTTGACTTTTGATGTTCATGTTGGATTACTCTTTTTGAATTCATGTTTGGATCTTTCCTTTAATGGAGTACTATGAGTTTCCACATTGGGATTAAATGGACTTCTAAAGCGTCATCCTTGGACACGTGATGGGGTAGGAGCTGTGGACTTTAAGTTGTTTGTTTATTTTTTATTTTTCCTCTGAGTAATGGAATGGTAATGGAAGTGTGTGCCTTCAGTTGAATGTATAATAAGGATAGCCTCACAGTATTGGGTTCAGAACAATACAGCCATTTCACATTCCACCCCTTTAACAACAGCACATACAGGGGGCTATCCCAGTATGGCCCATACTAACCTGTGAAGATGCTGGGGCTATTCCCACTTCATTTGTTTTCATATTCCCTGGAAAACATCTTGAATGACCAGATTCAAGACTATAACGATGACCACCCCATCTCAAAACTCCTGTGGGCTCAGGATGTCCTATAGACTTAAGTAAGGGAAGACCTTCCGGGTCATGTCAGGCCCTGGTCTGGCTCTCTAGCCGTCTGCCTCGCTGTAACCCTCACCTATGATGGGTGTGCCGTTGGCGGTGCTGGGCAGCAGGTCGTTCATGATGAGCAGGAAGACGGTGTAGCCTAGGATGAGGGTCATCTTGAAGGAGGCCCGGTCCACGCTGTGCGGGGGCAGGTAGAAGGACAGGATGTCGATGAGCATCAGGAAGGAGCTGGGAATGAGCAGGTTGACCACGTAGAGCACCGGACGCCGCTTGATCACCACCTGGTTTGGAGCAGGAAGGGGAGGTGCATGTGTTCTTGACAGCTACGCAGTCACACTTGTTGAAGGGCCCCTTTTTCACCACCACGTGTCCGGGTGATGGGTCATTATCAGCTTTGCAAAATCCAATCAAATAGGTTATATCACAAGTGAGGTTATTCTGGCTTGTAATAGATAAACACCCTGACCCCTAGTGGTGAAAGGGTGATCTTACCACCAGGATGGTTAGCTATTAAAAGCCAGTGAACACTCACTTGTGATATTACCTATTGGATAATTGGACACTTGAAACCAGATATAACAATAGATCGTTATTTTTGAGCATATAATTTCCTGATCAGCTAAATAAGGCCACATATACGGTGAAGCTAATTAGGTGGAGGCACCGCATTTAATTTGATTTATAGTGGGCTGTCAATATCATACAAATGGCATACCTAATTTACTACTAACAACAACAACATACTAAATTTATAGTGGACAAACACTGCCACATTCCTTGAAGATTCCCTTAAACCCCAGAATAAAATCATTAAACAGGAAGGACCCTTATAGCAGGAGGACTTACGCCCAGGAAATGAGGTCAGAGGCAAGGTATTGTAGAAAGCGACTACATTGGGTTTCATTGGAGCAGATGCGAGGGGCGTTGTCAAACGTTGTCTTAACGCACGTCCGACGTTTGAGCAAGGATGCGCAGCCAATAGCAAACTCCTACTCTGGAACTTTATACATTTTCATCAAAAACGACTGTTCACCAACACGAGAGACCCAGACAGAACGAGCCTCACGAACGTCACATTTATCAGAACTGCAAAAAGAAGTGTCATCAGGCTTTGCTTGGCCTTCCCCTCGGAGATGATGCCAATTTTGAACTGGAGCTCAAATACAAATGGGAGCCGTCTCACCCAGAAGGTGATGATGTCCCACTCGTCGATGCCAAACTTGAGGATGGACGTTTCTCCCAAGATGACCACCAGCTCCCACTCCCCGCTGGCCGCCAGGTAGTTCTTGGAGTTTCTGGACATCTCCTCAAAGGTCAGGGCCGGACTCACCCTCACATCCCTTACTAGGGAGGGCGAGAGAGAACAATTGGTACTGGGGTATAGCGCGATAAGGGGGAGAGAGGGAGGAAGTGAGGAGAGAACATGGAAAGAGTACAAAAAGAATGAGGAAGGGAGTCAATGTTATTATATGTAACTAAAGATTTAACTATCTATTTATCCATCCGTCCACTGTCACTATCTACTTGCGTGTGCTTGAGGTGTGTCTGGGTGGAGACGTTACTGGTGTGCATGTAGGAGCCAAAGGTGAAGGTGCAGTTCTGCACGTCGAAGGGGAAGCTGAAGATCTCCAGGTTGCAGGAGGACACCAGCCGCAGCATCCGGTCCCAGCGGATGTGACCCGTGTGGTTGAGGTAGACGTAGGGACATCCCTGGGAGACGTCGTCGTCCACACTGGCCACGCCGGCCACAGAGAGGGGAAGACACAACGCATTCACTGTCAGTGATTCCTTGAATGCCTTTTATCCAAAGCCACTCACAGGCGATGGCCGAGTCCAGTCGAAGTCAGCATTACAATCCAAATTGGAGTAACTGCACAACGTTTTGAAAAGAAAATCAACTGGACAGTGCAGAGCATGGCGATGCAAAATATCACAGGTGAACAGATGGAAGAAAAAGAAAGAAAAGGAAGACGGACACATGGTCGAGACACTGCCAATTGATAGGAATATGTTACATACGCATAATCAAAACATTACTATGTTATGTCAATCTTTCAGTTGCATGGAAATTAAACTGTGACTTCCATACGATTCTGTTACATGTTATAAAGTTGACTCACAATTCATAGACAATGATGTCTGGAGACCAGAGGTCCTTCACAGGGAGGGAAATCCTGGTCACACCATCACACTCATCAGGGTCCCACACCAGGAACTCATGCTGCCAGTACTGGTGTGGAATATAGAAGTTCAAGACGGTTAGCAATCAACACAAGCATGTATCAAACACACTAAGTTTGTATGACAAAGCTCTACTACTTGCCAATCTCAGCCAAAGAAAGGTAGTGAGAATCTGAGTCTTCTCATTCTGAAAAAAGAAAGAAGGGCAAAAAAAGGAAAATCATTTAGCAGCACGTGAGGGCTGGATCGTTTCGAATAGCCACACTGGCTAGAACAGTACAGTGTCGTAACAAAACCATTTAAAGCCAAAACCATTAATTTCCTCATTTCTTTCATATATCTTTCTTATATATTCAGGGCCATAAATCACAACCCAATGACCCCTCATTGAATTCCTGCCTTGGTCACTCAGTTACTCAATTACACCCTCAACAAAAACACTGTTTAGTGCATTCACAGGGCACACAGAGTGTGAGTAACTTTTCAGATAACTATGTGTATACAACATGTCGAGACAGTATTTGAAATAATACCTCTACAGATCTAGCCTCGTGAGACCATCCAGTTATTCAAGTTTGTGTTTCGCAATGAATTGCAGTCTGGCCATGGCTGGGCAACAATTGATTTCCAAATATGGGGGTGTTCTTCAGAGTTCAAGAAGCTCAAGTAGACCTAATGACTAAGTGATGCTCTCGCTCTCTTCGCTCGTGCCAAAACTGGTTGGAGGTTAAGCAAAAACATACTCTCCTCTGAGAAATTCGGCAGACTGCTTGTCTGTTTGTCATGAACTGAACCCCCTCCTCCAAGCGCTGATTGGACCTTTCATTTTTAAATGTTTAGAAGGGGCTTTCAACGGGACAAGGCCAGACTAATCTGCAGAGAGAAACAGAACTTCTCAAGAACTTACGAGATGAGGATGTTCTCACAAGGCTATTACAGATCAATCTTTTTCAATGAAAACTCCTTCCAATCCATCCAGCGAAGTAACCCAACTAATTGCAGTAAAACCAGAATAAGCAAAGGTATACCTATGTATTATCATGAGCTCGATTCAATAGCATTCTCTCTGGGTTGCTTACCACGCCCAGCACTGCATAGAGGGTGAAGGAAATGTTGGCTATGGTGGGGTTACTGAGGTTCACTGCGGGCCTGAATGGCTTCAGGTCAAAAACGTCTTGAATGGACTCATAGGTGGGACCACTGTGGCCCTCTTTACAGGTCAACTTGCTCTGGCAAACCAAGCCTGACACATAGGTAGAGAGACGGATGGAAAATAATGAACTAAGGATTAAGCAACCGCATTGAAGCACACAAATATTAATCATACTTTCTATGCTAATACCTAATTACTAATATGTGATTCATTAAGCATCATTGTATACTTGTTATACGATAACAATCAACTATCATTATTATTATTATTCATGGTTGCGTAGTTGTGTTATCTAAACAGTGCAGTTCATTATTTAGCTTACTATTCAAATATTAAAAATACAATATTATATGTCAGAATGGCCTTTGGTAAATTACTGGAGGCCCAATTCAATGTTTTGACTGGTGTTCAAGTCAAATTAATTTGTATAGCCCTTAAGCACAGTTAGTCTCATAAAATGTGACAAAATAACAAATATTTACAAAGTAATGGATTTCTGCTTTTGTTCTGTTTGTATAACCAAAGTACATGCAGTATAAATAAATTATTATATTATTTCAAAATAATATAGTTTGATTAACCTGGCAGTTATTGAGAGATATTACAAAAATCATATTTAACCGCTACATAGATTAACATTACCTGTCAATAGCAGTGAAGTTAAGATCAGGTTCTTGAAACTTAAAAATGATGTAGTCATGCTGGTTAAATGAATCCCATTGCTTTACTCCCAACTCTTACAAGGCTTATAAACCCCTCAGTGCCCCCCTCCCCCACCCAACAAACACACTAACCATGTTGTGAGGTTGTTTTTGAACACCTCCAGTAACCATTGATCCATTGTATTTTTTAACACCTCTGCTAAAGGGTGTTAAGTCAAGTCAATTTATTTGTATAGCCCTTAATCACAGTTAGTCTCTAAGCTTCACAGGCCTCTTGAGAGCAGAATGATATACATTATAACACACACACACACACACACACACACACACACACACACACACACACACACACACACACACACACACACACACACACACACACACACACACACACACACACACACACACAACCACACACACACACACACACACACACACACACACACACACAAGTAAAAGTGAGGACTGGAGGCGACGTCCAAAGCATTTTTTCAAAGGGTATATGTGTCATTCTTTAAGAGTGAAAGGTTTTGTGTATTTCA
>OOFG01059866.1:12157-23996 GCA_900323295.1 Molva molva
GAGGATTCAGTATAGTGCTTATTAGATTAGTAGGGCTGAACAATTTTTCATGTGGATGGTAGGATTCTTTTGTGACCATTTTGTGATGAGTTTAACAAGTTTAAATCACTAAAATATGTTAGTCATCTTGTATTATGGGACATAAATGCACACAAGTACACAAACTACAAAACGTCTCTGATCAGATTCCGCTAATCAATGGGATGTTGTACGATGCTTCATTAGTCAAGTCAATTTATATGGACCTGGGGATGAAGAGGAACTTGTTTTGTTAAAACATAGTTAGGAGGATTGATGTTAAGTCATCTTCAGTGCCTTCAATACCATAACCCTAAAGGACTATTTTAAACTGAAATCTAGAGTAGTCTAACTTGCTAGCATCCATTTTATTTAAAGGAGTATCTGTATTTTAGTTTTTCAAAATATAATTTTAGGAAACAATAAGATGTTTAAAATGAATTGGTCTGAAGGGGACAGTGTTTTTTTATTTCATCCCTCATAGGTTCTACTTTTCACATAGGCCTACATACATTAATAAACAATTAGGGCAACACGCAGAATGACTATAAATGGAAAAACCAATGCAGAATGTATGTAGGCAACAGTTTGTTGGCTTCTCAATATAATTTGTTTTTTACAATATGTAACAAATTAAATGTACTAAATCATTAAATGGCCGTAATATGTCATCAGAGATTTAGGAAACAGGCCAAGTGGAAATACTGCTTCTCCGACAACAATCCTACGTATGTTCTCCTTTGAAATTACCTTTTTTTTTGTTTTGGCCTGTGTTTCATGATTCACTATTCTCAGAGTACCCCGGGTTGTCAGATATGAAATAAATGGGCATACAAACACAGCGTGTTGCAGTCATGGAAGCAAACAGACAAACTGAATAAACTGAGATTGAACTCGATTCTACCCGACCTAAAAAGCCTCATCCTCTTTCGAAAAAGCTCCATGACAAGAGCCGTGCTAAAACACGGGGAAACGTTGGCGCTGCATTAGAAAGATGGAGACTGCTTAGAGCCAATAAGGATTTCCAGACGGATGCCACATGAGCTGGTTTATAATTTGCAAAAAATTAATAAATTGTAAACGTTTAACATTATATCCACAAGACGGTGATGGCAACAATGGTGAAAAGCATGAAGATAACATAGGCCATGAACAGCAGCCGGTCAATAACAAGCCCGATCATGTTCCAATCGCATGAAGTCTGTGGTCGCTTGAAGTGTCTTTCCACCTGAAGGGTGATGGAGCGTAGGTCTTGGCTCAGCTTCCTCAGTTCCTCCATCACAGGATCATGGGCTGATTTCAGTGGCTGGATGAGCCGAGGCTGTGTCTCTGGGTTGTGGATATCAAAAGGAGCCGGAATCTCCACACTTGTCACTAGTTGGATTGCTGAGAATGAAGAGGGTAAGAAGAGCACTGGCAATATTGACCACAGATAGATGGCATTCATGGTAACTAATTTGCCTTGGCAAGGTTATTAAAGATAGATAAGTAATCCAAAACTAATCAGGAACAAAATCATTTGTAAAATGTATCTTTGAGCATAGTCTTGTTATAGTTAAACAGTCTGATATTAGTCAGGAGATCAGTAGCAAGTTTTTGTCTTCACAGGGACGGACATGATCATGTGCATTGACATAAATCTGTGCTTACGGTTTGGGTTGAGGTGGACTGTGACTCTGTTGCTTTTTTGTTTGGGATGGAAGCAGACGATTGGGGCTATGAGCTCGAGCACCAGGATGCTGACCCAGCGAGGTGCATGATGGTAGTTACTGGAGCTCTGGATATTGGTGATAAATATCGTCTCTAAAAGGCTTCCCACCATCAGAGCTAGACTGATGCAGAAGAAAACATCTGCACACAAAAATGTATCAATCTAACCATTGATCTATCTGGTATGACATCACTTTGCTATGATAGGACAGCTAGAAGACTGAAACCATGAGGAATAGCAGTCCTTTTGCATTTTTTGCTTCTCATTCAAGGAATTAAAGGGCCCCTATTATACCACCAGGTGTGAGTGTGATAAGCCATCACAAGCCGTTTGAAAATCTGGCCTTCCCTGTGCCTTAGTGACATCACAAGTGGGAGTGTCCACCAAGATGTATGCTGGATAGATCAGTCTACCAGCCTACCCAATGGCTAATCACACAAACACCTGGTGGGATAATAGGGGCCCTTTAAGTATACATGCATTGCTTATACATGCATACGATTACGGCTAAAAGGGTCTGGCATTTATGCCGTAACAATGATGACCTACTTATCTAATAAGCACTACAGCATCATTTGCTCTCAAGGGGCCTGTGAAGCCCTGAGAGACCAAATATGATTAAGGGCTATACCAATAAAATTGACTTTACTTGACTTAACTCCCGTGAGCTGAGGTGTTAAAAAAATACAATGGCTCAATGGTTACTGGAGGTGTTCAAAAACAACCAACAATTATAGCCTATATATTTTGAGGTAATACATTAACAACAAAGGAAAGGGAGATTGATGTTGCACTCAAATTGTAGCTAGTGTTAATGTGGAGTTGTTGCTTACTGATGATGGGTGTGGTATTCCCTGTGACCGGCAGCAAGTCATTCATAAGCAACAAGAAGACGGTGTAGCCTAAGATGAGGGTCATCTTAAAGGAGGCACGGTCCACACACTGTGGGGGTAACAGGAAGCTGAAGAGGTCCACTGTGACCAGGAAGCAGCTTGGGATGAGCAGGTTGACCACATAGAGGACTGGTCTACGCTTGATCACAATCTAACTTGACAAAAACAAATAGTGCACAAAGGTTCTATCTTGGATTCTTAAAATGATAGTCTTATTATGAAGTAGTCTCACCATAAACATAAATTATTAAGCATAATATATTGATTTACTTAGCAAACTATTTTTATGCTGAAGGCATATTCGTATGCTGACGACATACAATTTTTTTGTTGGATGGTTTCAAAAGTTATAAATGTTTGTGGGAATTTAAATGTATCCTGCACAAAGACATACACAGGAGAAATGGCTAAAAAAAGAGAATTTGCGTACATGTTTATCATAGTAAAACATTTATATTATGCAATTATTTAAAAGAAACACTTGAAATATACTTTACTTGCATTATATATTACATCCTGGTAACCTCCCTTAGTCAAATAAATATAAGATGAGATGTTTAAGAGTTCCCATTCTCCTTCAGTCTGTAAGACCTCTTTGCTGTTCTCCAGAACCACCTCTGCAGTGCGACCCTCAACCATTCGTATTTCCGTTTCTGAAAACATAGTAGAACCAATTATTTTTGTTTTGTACACGTGTGTATATATTCACTTGTGCCTACGTTATTTTAGGCTTACCAGTGTGTATGTAGGATCCAAAGGATAAAGTACAGTTTTGGACGTCAAAAGGGAACTTGCTAATTCCTAAATTGCAGGAGCTCACCACTCTGAGTGGTTTCTCATCATATACATGACCCTTGTTGTCTAAATAGATGTAGGGAGTGAAGGGGGACTGGTCCTCATCCATGCTGCAATCAAGCATGGTATTATATAATTAGAGGAGAATAAGAGTTGCAAATGATCCATTTCTTAATTACCTAATTAAATTCATGCTTCAGATTCAAAATATAAAACACAGACACCATGTAGGAGGAAATATGAAGTCACCTAAAACAAGACTACGTCAGCTTTTATATATATAAGTATAAATAAAGAAAATGGTTCATACATTTTCAGAAACTCTCAGAATCACTCAAAATATCAATATAGTAAATATATGTTTGAGATATATTGCAGCCTGTTCTTGTCCAATACTCGTCACATATTGACTCTTGGACAGATTCCTTCAACTGCTGACGCTTAGGGTTGCCATTATACTTGAATGATATGTTCGGGACTGGTTTGGGTTTGTATGATTCGAATCTGAAAACAATCCCGCGTAGCGCTATGGAGGCGCCTGGAGAAAGCGCAACCACTTTGTTAAAATACAAAATTACAACGTGGTCAAAATAATTGCAAGCATTTCACGAAGTCGAGTTACGACGCAATAAGACACACGACAAAATTTTGACTTACAACTCTGATACGAACATGTCTGGAATCCACAGGTTTTCACGTTTAATAGACAGTTGATGTGTACCACATTCCTTCTCATCCCAGCTCAGATCCTCTATGTCCCACTCCTACATTCAAGGGAATTTATTTTAAGAAAATACAATGTTTCTTATCTTACACATTTAAAGGTAATTGATTCATGTATTACATTTACTTACAAGAAGAAGCCATAAGAAAGTTGTAAGTGTTTGTGCTTTTTCATTCTAGATAAAAGACATTTGATTAAGTAACCGCATGATTTGACTTTAACATACAAATTATTCATAGCATTTAAAATGAACAGAAATATGTTAAATAATCGATATGGACATAAGAGTGCACTTACTACTCCGAGAATTCCAACCAAAGTGAAAGAGATGGAGACATTTGTTGGTGTTCCAAATTGTTTCACAGGGCGTAGATGGTTCTTTGAAAATATTGTTTCCTTAAGAGCGTTATAAAGGGATTCATGACTTGGGCTGGTACAATTTAAAGCTGACCCGGTGGCTATGTGAATATACATTCCGTGGAGAAGCAAAAGGTCAATATAATAAGTTAGTATTTAATATTTATCATCCAATATTTCTTTTTGAAAAATCCTTACCACATAACATACCAACTAAGTAACAGATGTATTAATAATATTTGTGTTCTGCCCTTTACAAATAGTGTTGGTCCTGGTATTGGCCCTGCTGCTTTGTTGGTCCATTCCAAATAAACTATACATTTTTAAAATAACAACAATACACCTTACCATGAAACAACATCAAATTGAGGTAGATAAGCTGAATTCCCTTTTTCAGCTCCATTATTTTCCAGTAATCAATCATGGGTTCTCTTGATTCCTACCAATTTCCAAACAATTTGATTGGTTTGCTTGCAAAACCAATCAACCCTTGTTAGTTTACAAGGCAACCTTCAGGTACCGACTTGCTGTCAGAAAGCTGTCATATTCAACACAGGGTCACTGCGCCCCTGGAGTTATTACTGACCTGATGCATAGAATCACATGGGTAACTTGTGTTTACTATGTAAAATAAGTGTGTGTGGTTAGGAAAATGTCTTTAAACTAAAGTTACTGTAATGCTTGAGTGAGTACTGCATTGTGAGTCTACATTGTTGATACATTGTTCAAAAATGTATTGTAATTTTTTAATTAAAATGAAGAGAAAAAATATCTGCATTTAATCAATGTTATTTTGTAAATTCCCCTCTTGTTTTTATAAGAAAATTTCTATCTTTTATTTTTATTCTCGGTACACAGCCATTTAATATAGGCCAGATCTAAAAGAAGAAAAACAAGTCATACAATTTGAAGGCAGAGGGTTAAGGAGAGACATGGAGCTGCTGATCTGGTTATGGTTCAAATAATGCATCACTTATACACATTGGGAACATGAGAATTAGACTTTGCATTTTTCTATATTCAATATTTTGGGTGACAAACAACGTTTTAATATTATGTGGATGACTCTTCACCTATTCCTTTTTAACAATCAAAACATTTGGTCACTATCTTACATTGTGGTGCCTTGAAGAGTCCCAAATCTATGGTGGCTAATGTCTTAAGTAAACAGATCGTTTTCATGATCTAAAGTCTGATAACCTAAGTTCTGTAAGTGTATGAAGGCTACATATAGCTTTTGATAACAAATAGGAATGAAAAAATAGTTAGATGTTTTTTATTTTTATCGAATGGTTAAGACCATGTTTTAACATTGTCTTTATCATACACAAACTTGTCTTCCAGGCATATGCTCTTAAAAGACTACAAACCTGCTTGAGACCAAGGGCCAGAGGGTCTCAAGCAGATGTTTGTTTCTCTGGTGTCTTCTTTTTCACTTCTGTTCTGAACAGATATTGTGGTGAATGATCTTAAACAGTTGATTTGTTCAGTTGGTGTGAATCAATTTACCATATTGTCCTAGGTTTTCTCCCAGCAGTACAGTTCCCAATGCAGACACAGAGCCAGGTGGAGTATGTATGCAATCTAAGACCTCCCTTCCCACACCTTTAACTTAAACATAACTTGAATGATTATTTAATCTCCTCCTACCGTACCCTAGACATGGTATCACAAATCAGACTTAGGGGGATATCTGAAGACAAGCCCAAATCTTGGTGAACTAGGTGTTTCAAAGAACACTGTCTTTTGCCTCATATTTGTTTCAACCAATCATGTTGCTGCAGGCGGGGTTTCTGTAAGCTCATAATTGGCAAACAAAAATAGCCTATATTGTAAAAAAGAGGCTGTCAAGGTCTCAAATCAACAACGTATAGACTGACCACTGTAGAATTACACTTACCCTTCTGAAAGCTTCATCCACTCGCGCATATTCGTTTTCTTCCATAGAATATCTCTGACCAAAACGGAAGCAAGGCGTAACTCCACCCCTTGTAGTTTCTGTTTTCCGGCCCAGGCTCTGTGCCGTTTCCCCCAAGAAGATCTGCTATAACAGAGTAGGACGGCTGGACTCGAGAATACCCTAGACATAACCATGATTATTAAATTGTATGTATGATACACTGAACCACATGGCATAATGCAGAGGGCAGGCAGAGTTCCCCCTGTGGTGGCATTTTGTAGGTGTCGGAGGTTCCAGCAGTTGGCTTTGGTAGGTCATGATGTCATCAGCAGTTGTAACCATTTGGTGATCAGTCTAGCGGACTCTGACCGCATAAGTTACTCCCTAACTTCATTAGCATTGACAAAGGGGTTTAACATTGCTCACCGTAGCATCACGGCGGGGAAAGAGTCTACATTTAATGCAATTTCCAACTCTTGCTCTGGGCACGTGTCTCGTCGCCTTGCATCAAGCAGTAAGGAAACGCTCCCACTATAATCAATCAGAGCTGCTACACTGAAGGGCCGACCCCAGAGGTGTTGCCTAATGAGAGACCACACGTTTGATGGGGCCGGACCAAAAACATACCATTCCGTAATTATATTTCCAGAATTGTTCACTGAAAAGGTGCAAAGCACAACTAGATCCAATTGTAAAACATTACCCCCTTAAATTCCCATTCTGCTGCTTTAAATTTAAGATCATTATTTAGAAGCGTTTATAATAAACTTTTATGTAATAAATATACAATCCATCATTGTTGAATTGGAATGAAAAGCCGGAGCCACTAACTTTGTTTTTTGATTTTGTCATATTTAATTAGACGAATGGCACCTGGAAATAAACAATTTACTTAGACACACTCAGATGCACATTCACCTACGATGTGGTTGTTTTTTTTAACACCTTCAGTCACCATTCATCCATTGTATTATTTAACAACTACTCATGGGAGTTGTAGTCTCTCTTGTCCTGTTTATGATCATTATAAGTGCAAGTCATCTGATCATAAACATGATCATAAACATGATCATATGCGTCTCTGCTCTGTCAAACAGCTATGCTGACCTAGTTTTATGACCAGTGAAATGTTGAACATCTATTTAACATCTATGATTTAGTAAAAAAATGTGTGATGAAACGCGTGTGTTTAAACAACTTTACTTTAGCAGGATCGCACTGCATTGTTTGCTTGGCTTAATATCTGGAACTTGCAATTTAATCAAAGTTGATTGACGGACCTTGTTGACAGATGTCACAGCCCTGTTCATCTTTAGACATTTAACCCTCCTGTTCCTGTTGGCCTTCAAAAGGCCCCCTCAAGGACAGTGAGCCAGCGACTCAGCCATTTTGTTTGGGAGTGTAGTTGGCTTTGTGAACTTACCTTTAATCGGTTTAAGATAACATGACTTTGTACTCCATTTGCCTTATGTACGTTGTTATTAGGTATGGTGAACAGCTATCGGGTATAATATTCTTGTCTTTTAAATTAACATTGTTGTAATTATTCTTGGTTTAAAGGTAAATATGTACTTAACGCCGTTAGGGCTTGCTCAATCAAAATAGTTTGACGACGTCGTGAAGTAACGTAGGATCATGGGAGTTATTGTCTTCACCACCATTGGAGGTGAAAATCTATCTGATGTGGCTCAGGCAGAAATCCTGTCATGTTTTATCCACATAACTTTTAGTCGCATTATGTAATTTCAGTAGCACATCGTAGTAAGCTTTGTTGGAAATATCATATCAATAAATAAGGTCTCTACTGGATTACTGTTTTCGCATGTTTCCCCTGAAGTTAGGGCTAAAGGGCATATGATGCCATTGACATGGGACCATGTCAAGTAGCGGGCCGTAACTGTGAATAAAACTACAAATTTCTCTGGGTTTGAACATTGTTGGAAACAATTTGGATAATGTTAGTACATAACTCAACAAAATATATAACAAAGGTTTCGTCATTTTTTGATATTTGAATGAAGACATGTTACATATTATAACTTTCATTTATTTAATGTTCTATCTATCCGTCTATACAGGCCTATATATCTACCACACAAAAGGTGGGCGATTCTGGCAAATAATGATAGTTATTTGCCAGAATCGCCAGAATTTGCCAGAAGGCCAATTTTTTGCCAGAAGGCAAATTTGCCAGAATTTGCCAGAAGTTATTTACAGATAATGTTCTGCACTGACCAGTTCACGAAACATCCAGCCAGATATTATACAGCGCATCCACGGCTAATAACAGACACACTGTACCAAGTTAGCTACCACCTTGCAGCCCGATATCCAAACAGAAAACCCTGATAAACTACAACTACTGACAACTAGGACAAAATGTCCATCTTGCAAAAACAGCCCACCATCTAAACAAAAAACCCTAATAAATATGTACCCACATAACGATGACATACGTGATGCTGGAAAATATGAAGATAAAATAGATTAGGAACAGCAGCCGGTCAAGCACTGACCCAACCATGTCCCAGTTCTCTGAGATCTGTGTTCCCTTGAAGTGGTTCCCCACCTCAAGACGAATGGAGCTTAAGTCCTGGCTCAGCCTCCTCAGTTCCTCCATTACAGGATCATTGGCTGATTTCATTGGCTGGTAATCAGTTGAGATGAGCCGAGGCTGGTTGTTATTCTCCACACTAGTTACCAGTTGGATATCTGGGAAAGAGCAGGGTTAGAAGAAAATATAAGCAATATTGACCACAGACAGATGGCATTTATTATCATATAACTAATTGTTATTTGCCTTGACCTAATTGTGAAGTGCATTTTATAGTGATAGTGTTATTATTCAGTAGAAAGGGATAGAAGTGAAAGTGTATAGGGATACAAGTGTTTTAATTAGCATAAAGACAAAATCTGTGCTTACGGTTTGAGTTGAGGTTGACTGTGACTCTGTTGCTTTGTTGTTTGGGGGTTAGGCAGACGATTGGGGCTATGTACTGGAGCACCAGGATGCTGACCCAGCGAGGTACTTGACGGGAGTTGTTGGAGCTCTGGATATGGGTGATAATTATCGTCTCTAAAAGGCTGGCCACCATCAGCCCTAGACTGATGGAGAAGAAAACATCTGCAGAAAAACAATGCACAACTCATTTCACTGCAGCCAGGCAAAAGGTTTTCATGATTCATGATGTATGGCATATAATCTGTTATTATAGCATATATATTTTTCGAGATTGCATAAACAACAAACAAAAGAGGGATTGATGTCGCACACAAATTGTATATAAAGTTAATAAGGAGGATAACAAATTTGTCAAAATATGCGTATTTAATTTAATTATAATTTTGTATTCACCCTTTATTTATTCAAGAAGTCTAATTGAGCACGAATGCAAACACCTAGCTTTTGCAAGATCATCCGAGGAAACTTTAGCTTTTTCTTTTGGCTGACTGATAATGTTTATTTTTTTATTTTTATTAGCTGGCCCTGTAGGTAATTATATACGCAATAGTCCTTAGTTTTACATTGTTTTACGTTAACTTACTTCTAGCCACGGTTAAATGCTTTTGCATAGCTATAGGCTGGGTTCCGTTCCAGAAAGGCAAGTGTGAAGTAAGCTATATAAAGAACCAGTGAAGTAATTAACATTGAACATGCTGGTGCTGCGACAGACATAAACATAGCAGTTCTTAGGTACACAACTCGTGTTGTAGTCACAGAGCTGCACTGATAGGCACATGGGAGAAATTGTGTAGTTTTGTTGCCTAAACCTAACCTAGTAGTTGTGTTCCCTAAACCTAACCAAACTATGACTGAAAATTGAAAGTAAACTAAGTCTAAAAATGATACAGGGCACTAACCCCGTCCTCATTGGTTATAGTCATGTGTTTGACCCATTCATCCGCCACGACCCCCTCCCTAGATGTACTTGTTTGTTCTTTATACTACGTCACGTAACTTCCTGACCCAAAACAACCCATACGGCGCCCCTATGGACTGGTCGAACAAACCAGCAGCACGTCACGTATGTCATGTTTTGTGTTTTTGTGGGGCAACCCAGAAGTTAATGTTCGCTTTGCTTCCGCCTAAAAATCCATTCTTAAGATTAATTTTATAAATGTACAGCATCCATATCGTTTACCATGGCAATGACAGAAAATGTAGCATTAACTAACAAAGTAAACATCATATCATTCAATGAACGAATATTATGAAAATAAAAGACACATTTTTCGCTGGAAATGTCATGAAATGCATTTTAATGCCGAAACTATCTTCAAATATTGCATTTTCAATGAATAAAACGAATGTCATCCATTTGTTTCGGCAGACAGAAACGTAACAAACATGACGAATTGGTGGTTTCCCATATGGCTAGTTTTGGGTCGTATTGACAAACATCCTATTCTGTTGTTTAGTTTGGTGATCATGTTGGGAACAAAGCCCTGAAGGCAAACTGCTGACATCGGACATTGTTATGAACGATAAATAGAAGACAATGTGAACAGTGTCTTTTAAGTGACGTTGTCTCATTTGGTTCGCCTATGGTTATGATATTGCCTATGCACAGAGGTGTCAAGTAACGAAGTACAAATACTTCGTTACCTTACTTAAGTAGAAATTTTGGGTATCTATACTTTACTGGAGTAATTATTTTTCAGCCGACTTGTTACTTCTACTCCTTACATTTTAAAAATAGCCTCGTTACTGCTATTTCATTTCGGCTTGTTTTCATTCCGGCTTGTCATCGTTCAAAAAAACACACACAAAAAAACAAACCTATCCAGATAAATCCCGCCATCCGGATAGAGTGAATTTGATTGTGGTTGGATGAGAAGTATAAACATATACCATTCCGACACCCTATTGGTTTGTATGCGATCCATCGCACCTGCACAAGACACAAAATCACGTCACACTCCAGCAAGGAAATAGCAGACGTATGTAGCCTAGTACGAAGATGTCCGTGGCAGAGACTCAAGACAACTCGAGCGAAATGTCCCAACCAAGCACCAGCGAGGAGGTTGGTAGCCAGGAAGACCAGCCAACCCTTCTACATCCCTGGCCGTACCTGGAAGAATTTTTTGAAATGGTTGGATGCAAAAACAACTCCTTTCGAATGCGCTGCAAGCTCTGCGCACCCAAGTACCACAAGCTAATGGCTTTCAAAAACTCGCCGTCTAATTATATAGACAACCATAGGTAATTGTTACTAAGCCTGCCCTGGGTACACCAATTTTCTTGTCCAGTTTTGTTATCTTACATCCGTTGCCCTCACAGATTCCTGCAGCTAAGCTTGGATGTACATTTACATTCCAATAAAGGCTATTGATAACATGCCTCTGAAGTTTGACTTTTTGCACCATTACAATACTTATAGGCAACTAGTCATCATATCTTCCGCTCCATGAAACATATGTTAATGCTCAGTAGTACACAT
>OOFG01059867.1:0-22500 GCA_900323295.1 Molva molva
AATATTTGATGTCATAGTCTTGGAACTTGGAGGCCCAGAACATGCGGGACCAAACATTAAAACTGATGTAGTAAAGATTTGAATAGTGGACATCTTTGATCTGATCCCTCCCTACATTTCTCCTCTATTGAGAAGTGCTGCATTCACCGACACAGCATTCAAACTCCTGCGGTGGAGCTATGATGATGCCTTGTGCGTGAATGTGACTGACAGGCAAGATGAGTTCCCGAAGCAACCAGGGAAGAGATGATTGGTCATAAATTAGCAGGGACCGCCTATGATCTAATTGTCCTTCGCAGAAGCAGGCGTGCAATCAACTAGAATAGATATTTTCACAGAGAATTTCACTTAATAATAGTTGACGGATGGCTATCGCATTTTTAATGAATTACACTAAAATATTTTTTAAATAACTGATAAGAATAGTATTACGTTTTTTAAATGCACCAATTATATATTTAATAATCAAAATAATTTTACCTGATATCTGTCTGTGAATTTTGCATATTGTATATTCATATTCTTATTAATAAAAATAACACCAAGGAAATAATTTGGCTAAATATGGAACCAATTAAACATTTTTCTAACAACAAAATGTGTATGTGCTGCTTCAGCAGCATATACAATAGCTCATTGCTATTATGTGATTTGTTAAAATTACTTTAACAACTATGATACCTTCCAATACAACCTTCAGAGCAGAGAACAGTCACAGAACATGGCCTGTATTTTTTACAACGGGCCTCTTAGAGACTGGGGAACACACTGCAAAAAAGTAGTTAATGGATATAATAAGATATAAACCCCATAGAATGACCATATTAATTTGTGTTCTGAGTTTGGTGACATTGGTGACTGAGTGAAGTATACACATATAGACACTAAAGACGAACACCAGAACTTGGGACAAAGCTTTACAATTGAAGCCACATTGTTAACTCCGCCATGGAAGTTCTGCTTGGTCAAATGTCAAAACTGGGTCACAGTTCCAACCATTGGAGCCCAAAATGAAACCCTATGGTGGAACACTGTGGGGCAGCTTATTTCATGGGCTAGCAGCGGACAGTTTCAGGACTTCCTACTGACTTGATACTGGCTATCATTATGTGTGTGCGCGTGTGTGTTGCTGTCTGTGTGTGGGTGTACCTGTGTGTGGGTGTGAGTGTAGTTGTGTGTGTGTGTGTGTGTGTTTTTGTGAGGTCTGTGTGTGTTTGTGTGAGTGTGTGTGTATTTAGGGTTGTGCATGTGTGGGTGCCTTGCAAACTGTTCCGGTTTGTTCCCCTAGGTTTCTTTTTGTCACAAGCCGGCTTGTGGTGATAATAGTTCATATCTTCTTAGCTTCATAGCAAATGCTATCAGGCTAGCAAAACCATCACCACCTCTAAACAATACTCTGCTCTATTTTTTTAACTCAGTGCCTCTGCATTTACATGAAATGAGCTGGCGCTGAAATATGGAAGAAAATATGTAAAGTCCCAATTGTTTCTTTTATTTGGAAAAGCAATTAATGACCCGCAGTAATCAACAATTTAGCAATATACAATTTGCCCTGGTTGCCAGAGCGATAACCTTTTTTAATTTTAAGTGATTTCATCCTTGAGAGTTTATACATGCAAAGCTTCCCTGAATAAACTTTTGGAATGCAATTCTAAAACTGAAAACAAAAATGAATAAAGCCATTGGAAACAATGGGTTTTTAATGCTTTGTATTGTGTTCAATGAGAAGAACTGCACAAGTTAATTGAGATAGTTATCTCTTCCCCCTGTGATAAAAGGTAATTACAGTTTCAGAGCAGACTGCTGGTATCATGTTTCATCTATTCTATTTCCAGTTATCTCTAAATGAAAGCATTAGAGTCTGTCCATTAGGCTAATAGTAAAGTAAAAATACATGATTAGATAGGCACAGAAGGAACATGGCAAGTTAAAAAAATAAAGTGGTAAATAAGCAAGTCCTTGTTTCTTGCAGGTAATTGTTCTTTGGAGGGTTGTGTATCTGTGCACAGTGCAGTGAAAATGCAGTGAGACTATGTTGTTTAGTTTAGAACCTCATCCCTCCTTCAGCAATTCAACTCTTGTTTTTTTACCGCAATTCTTTTTTTCAACCTTTGTTAATTTTTTGTGTCAGTCAAATGATCTGTTGTGAATTTTCAAACAGCATTTTACACAACACAGGATTTTATCCTTTATATACACTAAGGTTCAAGAACAACAATCAGGCCTGTTCTGTCAATTATCATTATTTTCAGATGCTTTCTTATGTAAATGAAAACAATGATAGTTCAACAATTCACAACAAGCAAAGTCATGGACAACATAAATATAATGTATAGGTCATTGACACATCGCTAACATAATACACAATTAATAAGGCACTGAAGCTGCCAGACCAACAGTTGCATAAGAGGACACTGATGGAACATGCTGTCAAATTACAAACAAAATGTGCAGATTCATTTTAGTAACATTTAATGATTCATGGTGAAGAATGTAAAAGCTCAGCCTTTTTTCCCCTCCATTCCACCGAACATTTTACTCCCCTCAATTATACCCTTATCTCGGCCAACAGGGATGGCAAGAAAATGAAATTACTTATCTCCAACTTCATTAACTTTCTTATCTTTGCTGGCACACATATCAAATAGGATTTCTATGAAACATCTTTTCCCTCATCCCAACCTTTCTTAAATACACCACAAAAGAGATTCCAGTGAAGCAAGCATTTTCTATTTACCTAAACTATAAAAAAAATGTTTTTTACTATTAATTGTTTTTAAGGCAACAGGCTGGAATCCATTGAGCATTTTATATAAGATTCTAAAGTTTGAATAAATTGGTATTTGCGCCACCATCTTTATTTCTCCATGTGGATGGTAAAAATGTTTATTTCAAACTGCTGGACACTTCTAAATTAAAGGTCTGTTGCTACTTTTATCTTGGAATTAATTAATGTGAACAATATCATACAACGTTTCTCAGATTAGCTTTGATTTTGAAGGGGAATTAGATGATGTGGACCTGTTTTCCTGCATTCGTTCATTTGGAAAGAGCACAGGCCAGAATAAACCCACTAATAAAATAAGTTTAACATATGGCAAGCATTATAATTTTCTGCATAAACACTTTGTTAATGCCAGCTGTTAAAGGAACATCAATTGTTATAATTGTTTTTTCCAATTATACAACATTTACACCGATTTGCAGATTAATTAGGCCATTGTGGGCTGGTAGTGTAGCCCATTATTTTCACCAATAAATGAAAGTCAATAAAGTAGATAAACGCATTCCTAGAGAAACAGAAAATCAGGAGTGTGGTTGAAAGTCACCTGTAAATCACCGATAAAAATACATTTGAAAAGAGAAGACTTGAAATGTTTTCAGCATCCTCTGATGTGATTTTAATCACATAATTCATACTCATAATTAATTCAATATGTAAGGAATAAACCATGACAGAGTGTCCCGTTATTGGAAACTAATGTACTATGGGAGGTGGTGAAGCATCCTAGGCCAAGCCCAGGATGCATACTACCGTACAACCGGAGAAATATATGAGTCTGACTAATGCATTGAACGCAATCAGTTAACATAAGATTCATATGTAAGGCAGACGTTACCTTATCACTCCAGTAAATATACAGAAGATCTTAGTAACGACCTAGTCCCATCCAAGTCTCGTCAGCCCGACAACTTCATAAACTACGCTCCAATTGAATACAACACTGTAATGGTTCTACATTTACAATAATCTTTTCACACCCTAATTTATACAAGTTTATATTAATAACTAAGTATTTTGCTGCTAGAAAAGGTAATTATCCATTTATCCTTGAGCCTATGGCATAAGGACAAGAGTACATACAAATTATAGCTGTATTAGCATTGACTATGAATAATGAAATTAACATTCGGGTGTTCCCAAATGAAATGTGTTTCTCTCCACAGACGCAACTAATTATGAGTGTCAGTTAATATTGTCTCAGAATATAGAACTATTAGGTACATCCGTTCTTATTAGAGTAGTTATTCTGAAACGCTGCTGGCAACTCGCTTGGTTATTTAGACCACTGCCGCCACTTCTTACCTAAATGCATTCTGCATAAATTAGATTTATTTAAAAATTTGACTATGACTTTATTTTTCCTCCAGAGTTTTTTGTTGTTGTTGTCTGTTGTCCATTAAATCCATCCCCACAACCTTTTACACTCACAGAAGAGGATTAACTATAAAAAAGATAGTACTTCCTATTACCATGTCAGCAGCTGGTTATCAGATTGGAACAGACACACTTTGTTTTGTTGATGGACTCAAACAGTCTAGACACAACACAGTTTCTCCAGCAGGCATTGCTGTTCTGGACTTTCACTTTCACTTTTCTAACAGGTTTTACAACAAGATCCCTCTATTGACCCTTTACACCATATATATATAGAGTATGAGGCTACTATTTACTTATGCAGTTGTCTCAGTTAACGTCCATGCTCAACCTGCAGATGAGTGAGTGCAAAGTCCACTCATTGGAACAGAATGGCTCTGGTCCGGTACGGAGACACTGCATTACCGCGTCTTGTATGATGGACCCTGCGAGGCATCACCGTCTGCAGACCATTATCCACGGCCTGTGTTGTGACTGCCGCAGCACGCATTTCCATACAGATTGCATTTGTTTCAAGTCATCCGCTCCGGAGCAATGAGCTTTGCTGCTATGTAGAATACAACAGGATGGAACTCATTTCCAGGTACCTGAACACAGTCATGGGCAATCTTACATCACATCAGTCTCTCGCAAAAAACTCATTCTGCAAAGTGAAACTAGAAGGGGTCTCTGCGAGAGCTGAAGAAGTGGGATTAATATGGTGACCGCCAACTGGCCCAGGCAGAATTAGTTGCACATGTCTCATACAATATATATTTATTTATATATATATATATATATTTATTTATTTATTTATTTATTTATATATAAATATTAAAGATGCTGTATGTAAGATTTAACAGCTGTAATTTGAGTGTAATTTGTCACGGCCGTTCGTCAGATATTAGTGAGTGAAATGCACTGTGAGAATACCTTATCTGAGATGAATGTGTCTGCCTCTGTATGAGTCAATTTCGATTTTAGACAGCTCACAGCTCATTTCTGACCATCACCTTTGATTGGTCAATCACAGGTGTGTGAAATGCAACACTTCTCATTGGTTGAGAAACGTAAACGATTATTTCAAAATCTTGCTCTCTCCTCTTTCTCTTTACAGCTCAAAATAGTTTTAGAAAATAAGTAAATATGAGAAAATGACAATTGAAAAATATGTCTTCAAGCCAGGTAGTAGTGACATATTTCTGATGTATTAGGTAACTAGTGAAAAAAAACTAAAAATTTCACTAAATATTAGTCAGGTATATTGCTATAGCCCACCATTTAGCAAGGTCACGTGTTCAACGACAAATCTTCTCTAAAAGACAAAGGCCCTTTTCCAATTGGCCTAATTAGTGCTCCATTTAGTGCATTATATAGGGTGCAACTACACTTTTGTAGTGTAGTGGGAAATGTGGGTGTACAAATCTGGTTCCCTATATAGTGCACTCTGGTTCCCTATATAGACCCTATATAGTGCATCAGTTGTACAAGTGTACAACTGATGCACACTTATTTCTGCACTATATCCTATGATGCATAGCGGTGTTCATTATCATTGGTTTGATCCAATAGAGATAGTCCGGCACATACGGGTTCTTTATGCAAATGAGCTGTCACAGGGTGACAGCTAACACCCATCTGCTTGTTTATGCGACCAATACACGTCATGCTGATGGATTTCCGGGGAATAATTGGCATCCAAATTCCCCATATGCTTATTTCCTAAATAGTGTACTATATAGTGTTCACTATATAGAGAATAGGGAATGAGGGAACAAGTCGAACATAGCCAAGTGCATAGAGTTGAGATCGTAATATCCCGCCATTGGTCGGCTCAGACCCAATAGCATTAGAGCATGCTTCCCTGGGTCGCTTGAGTCGTGGATGGATTGCTTTGATTCTGATGACATTCATACATACATTAGAAAAAAAGCTAAAATGTGCAATGAAAAATGACATAGAGGAGCTTTAAATTGAGTGAAGTTAAGTAACACGTCTATTCTTACCAAGCATGACCATCTTCATGCAAATGTAATCAGATTAACACTGAATGAGTAAATGTTGTCATCTTTGCAAATCAATAAAACATGAAAACGAGTTGCTTTGCATTCACATGAGCATTATGGTTTCTAGACAATGATTTGTTTTATGTTTAATAGCTTTTTCTAGCTTCAAAGTATAAATACCTTCAGTTCAATTATATCTCTGGTGTTTTGCCATTATATTGTGTCTACTCATCCGGCACTTATTCGTTTTTTGAGCACATATTATAAAAGTGTATTATCAAATCTCAATTAAACATGGTCTAACGTGGTGTGTGAGTAATAAATACAAAAACTGTGATGTATGAATACACTGGACTTGAAGTGACATTCACCAACATTTTGACTTCTAAGGGTAGAACATAGGACTTGGGATAGTAATAAATTTGGGATTATTTACAAGGCTTTTATAAAGTCTAGTCTTTTATTTTTATTCTGCCTTCTTTAAATATATTTTTCATACTGCATTTCTTATTCTAAAGAAATACTGCATCTCATGCTATTTTATCCCTGCAACTGCCTCTAACAGATCCCAACGAGACAGTGATCGCAATGACACACACACAGACACACACAGACGCACGCATGCACACACACACACACACACACACACGCAGATACACACACACTCTCTCTCTCTTTCTTTCCCTTGGTTCTCTCATTGACACATTGGTGGTTGGCCTGTATGAAAACTGGATAAGCGATCCATAATCTGAGATGATGTGTGTTGTGATGGCTCATTTCCCTATTCCAGGTCCGTCCATTAATTCTAATTATGCCCAAGCTGTCCCCACTTCTCCTCTAGGAGATGGTTCGGTGTCAGGGATTCTGTCAGGACGTGTACTCAACATGAAGTGTGTGAATGTATGCGTGTGTGTGTGTATAGTGTGTGTGCACACGTGTAGTTATGTGTGGGAATGCACACATTTGTGTTTGTGTCTATGTGTGTGCTTGCGTGCGTGTGTATGTGTGGGTGGGTGGTTGTGTGTGTGTGTGTGCGTGCGCGCAAGCATCTGGAGCCAATTTCACAAGACTTTCATGAGATTTATGAGGATGCATGTGCAAACACTCATTTTGTGCAGAAGTACTTGTACTCAGATAATTACACCAGGAAGCGTCACGTTGCATCTCACCTATTCTGTATTTCTGTAATCGTTTGTCATCCTTTCACATCCAACGAGCCTAGTGACACAGTGTATGTACATGCAAGTATATTCCAAAAACACCCGACCTTGGGTATATTGGATTTGTACAAGGACTATAAGTTAAACTTCTGTTAAGAGTTCCGAGTTGCCAAAAATTCGAGTCTGTGCCTAAATTTGGTTGGAATATAAATGAACCTTCTGGTTTTGGTTGAGGCCAGACAGACCGTGAATTGTGTGTTTTGGAGCCGTGTCAAAACTATCTCCCTGTTTTAAATCTCATTGCCTTTTTATTTTGAGGAAATTGTTATATTTGGATGTATGAATAATGTTACTTGGACTTGAACCCTGTGTTTAGGATGAGTTTAATGCTATGTAGGAATGGAGGAATAGAGGAATGACGTACCATCATGTAATAGGGTTTTCTTCAGAAAGTCCTGACATGCAATTACTCTAAAGGGTACATTGACATGTCGTGTAGTGCAGTGGTTCCCAATCTTTGACTTTAAGGGTGCCACTAAATGGTCATCAAGACCTTTCGCGGACCACCTCATATGCGAACGGTAGAAAATTGATAAAAAGAAATACAGTGGCGGACCAAAGAGTGCCAGCACCCCCTTAATGCACAATTATTACTACAATAACGCCTTGGCCAGTGCTAGAGGGGGAAAAAAGTCTCTCAGTGTGTTTATCTAGCAAACACAAATGAACGCACAAAATCAAATAGAAAACATTACAATATAAAAAATATGATGGAACGTCCAAGGCTAAACTATTTTTCTAAATAATAAGTCATAATGCTTTATTTACTGAACAGTATTTATAATTTATTTATTTTCAATGATCAATATATTTTTTTCAATTATTGTAAATTTGCCAATGTCAAGAATAAAATCCCACATAGCACTCTTCAGTGCCCTTGTAGAACCAACAGTGGTACGCGTAACACTGGTTGTAAAACACTGGTGTAGTGGATACGTCTACCCTCATAGAAGAAATAGTACTCAATCTGCGGCGCTACAAAGGGATGACCTTTAAAGCTAATCTAAAAGGGAAAATATCAAAGAATAGCAGTGTATGACTCTGTAGCATGTGTGAATTCATGTGTTGACATGGAGTTTACTTAGTGCACTTTGATGTCTCCCAACTGACCATGCAGTGCTACTCCTGCTACAATATTGCCTACCATGTGCTTTCCTGTGCTTTTGTTTGAACTCCTTCTTCGTCTGTCTTTTCAAACCTTTTTGGGGGAAAGATATTGTCTAGCATCTTCAACACTCCATAAATCACCTTTCAACACTTTAGTCAAATCATTATCAAGTTGGATGTTATCAAAAATATCTGAATTTGGGGAATGAGCCTTTTGCAATATTATTAAAATAATTTTGTGAAACTTAACATAGAGCTATACTACAATTTATTTCTCTCGCAAAATAACTTCAAGTTATTGCCAAAGGAGCTTATCAAACACAGTGAATGCCATTCCCTGAGAGATTAAAATAGAAATGTTATTTTATTTCTGTTCATGCAATGCACCCGCACTGCTTCTTGACAAAGAATGAAATGAAATGAAACTTCTACCAAGTTGATATTGTTTTATTTTATGGTCCTCGGATAGAGAGGTAAACGAGAAAGGAAATTACATTTACAGAAGAAATTGTAGAATCCCTAACACCATCACAACCTTTGCAGCAATTTGCAACAGTCTCTTATAATTTTAATGTTGTATTATATTTGGTTAAGTTTGCCATTGGTTATCTGTGAATCATAAAACCACTGTCCTCCATAATCCTTGACCATCTCTTGGTTGTATTATTTAAATAGTCACCATGTAGACTGGCTGCTGTATATATACACTTATCAAAATCCCCATCTGAAAGCACCATGCATTGTGCGAATGATATTGCTATTCCACCGGTTCTTCTGCAGAATATCTCTGTAACTCAGCTCCTGGCAGTCCTGGTTTCCGGCCCTTGCTCTGTGCCGTCCCCTCCCAAAAGTTCTGCTATAACATAGTAGAACTGCTAGATCCGAGATTAGGTTGAATATAAATATTTATAAAAAAATACTTTTATATTAAGGTATAATGGGTGTGTTTTCCATTTTAAGCATCTCCATTAAAAGGATGAAAATAATAAATGAGCAGTGTATTTCATGCTGATGTTGGGCGTACCCCAGGAACATACTTACCGGTACTACCAGACAGTTACCACAGGAAGACACTTACCACCAGACGATCATCATAATCACTATTACCTTCACATTCCAGTGGGGATGGAGTGCTGTTTTAAACCAAATCTCACTGTTGTCTTTTCCTTTCTCTCTTTTTTACCAACAACATGGCGTGGAATGAATGTCATTTCTTCCTAAGTGTTCCCATGAAGGCCTTCGAGAGACCCCTGGGGTATCCTGCTTTCTCCAAGTTCATTAAGCCTCAAGATGAAGCCGAGGAAATGTTGTAATCTTCAGTTGGCAAAGCACACACTTCCAATGGACACATACTGGTGTTTGCTGTAGCTTGTCTCTTGACACAGAGAGGAGAAATAATAACAATGTAAATGTTCCTAGAAGTACCCATACATTTGTATAGAAGTGTAACATATGAATTAACGGAATTCATACAATGTGATTAATATGATTAATGAATGAATAAATCTAAAACCAATAGATGGCAGATTGGATGATGAAATTATCCAGTCAATAAAGAATCTCGGCAGCACCTGTTCCTAACTTTTGTTTTATAGTAAGACGTTTTCCGCTTTCGTAGTCAAGATGCCAGGCTTATAAAAAGGCGGCGTGTACGTTTCTGCGGATCTTCAATCGCACAACACCCGGCTGTGTTTTGGAGGTCGTGACAGCGAGTTCTCTCCACAGCTGTAATGAACAGACGTTCAGCCTTGCCGTCGATACATCCACAGATGCATACTCTGGCGGGAGGGTGTATACGGATAGTGAGTGCTCAACAGTGCATCTAACAAGGCTACTGTAGGATTCTCTACTAGACAGCGTTGCCTGCGTTTGGTCAATGGTCAGTCTCAGCAGCCTTCCGCACAGTTAATAATCCTGGCGCATGCAATGCGTGGCTTTGTGTGTGCGTGTGTGTCTGTGTCTGGGCACACATGCCCCTTAAGTGTGTGTCTCGTGTGCAAACGGTTTCATAGAATATGGACGTATCTCTGAGCGTATTTTCCATTTTGCAGAGAGTCTATTAACACTCAAATTCTATTAGAATATCTCTAATGGATGTTGACACTGAATCTACCCTACTCCCATATTCAGGAAGAGCTTTCGCTCTGATTAATTGCAACATACAACACAAACTACGGTAGAGTGAGGCATTTATGCTTCAGGATAAGGGTGCAAAATGTATGCCCTTTAGGGGTTAATGCACATCTCAAGAATGGGGGGGGGGGCGTTAAAGAATCAAGTCGTGACAGAAATTGTAAGAACCAATGAGATTAATAGAAATGTGCACATTCGCTCACAATTACCCACCTCTTCAGGGTTTCCAATTACCCACTGCCGGTAACACTGTGCTCACCAGGTTGCCTTGTAGCTAATGGGTAGCAGCAGGATATTCCTTGGTTGTCAATACGACACTGATGCAAAGCAGTTGACTCCTCACACACCCCCACTGTCAACAGAATCTATCGCTGAAAGCTCAGTTTTACTTTTTCTGCCAATAGTGCAGTGGTGGTGATGGTAACAGATGTGATGTGACTTTTTTTGGTTTGTTGCAATGGTGATTTGTGGTGATTAACTAGGGTGGCGCTTTAAATTGCTAGCTACCGAGCACTTGCCCTTTTTATGTTATTCCTGCCAGAAAATGAGGTCTTTGGACGACTCAGTCGATCATGCCAATCATAGCTATTTGGCTGTACTTCTGGTCCGTCTTACCTTCAAACATATCGTAGTAAAGAGACAATTTAAATCCAACAATTCCAAATAAAAAAAATAAATAAATAACAACACACAACCCCAAAATTCTAATTTTATCTAAAGCAGATCTTCCCCAATTAGGCCTACTATGAACTGCCTCAAGAAGCTTCTATCCGAATGTAGGGCGTGCCACAGTTCATATTCTATCCATTTCACAGAAGATCTCCTCTTAATCTTGCAGCTTTTGATACAGTCAACCAACCACCCTGACGGAACACCCAAGAGTTGACATTTCAGGTCCAGCCTTTAGATGGTTTGCCAGCTTGCAAATACGTGATCTGCCTTTAGTAATCAGTTACGTGTCCTTCATTCCTTCACCTTCAACATCTCATGCTGGGAATCGTCCCCTCTTATGTCCCTCATTTCCTGTCTGCTGGTATTATCTCATCTCTCCTCTGTGGGGTTCCCTTCTCAGGGCTCGGACCTATAGATCATGTTCTTCTCCATCCAAATGCTTTCCATATGTAAAATAATTCAGAAACATTAAATCAAAAACATCTTCACTGTAATGCTATGATTAACAGGTCTACCTACTAGCGTTTAAACCATTTCACCATACAGAAATTATATTTAAGAGACATTTAATGGATACAATGAATTTAACAGCCAAATCTGTGAATTTACTATTTCACCCTCCAGCTAACGTTATCCAGAATTTAGAACAGTCATCTCCTTGATACATAAGGATAGGAAGAGGGATTTATGACAGACACAGACCAACCCCTGTGAAAATCCACTTCCTACCATTCTACAAGTCATCCAAACCTAAACATCATCCAGAATCCATTTATGTAATATATCTAATACATATCAGCCATACATACTGGTATGAGTCAGACTTGTTTCTCCCCCACAGCTTGTACAGAACACTGTAGCAAAGAGATCCTGACCTTACGTTACAAGAGGGATCATATCCTCCTGCTGTCAATCGCCGTCTCTTCTTTAAATTCCTGCTTTAACGACCCCTGCTAAAACTGACTTTTGGCCGGTAAAATGAGGCAGAAAAATTGCAAGGGTTAAGGAATGGGAAAGAGAAAAAGGATAAGCCCTCATACATTAAGCATGAAAAAAATATATATTTAAGTCAACATGTGGCATTGTGCGGCTTAGATTAAAGTGTGATTCTAAAAAGTATTAATTTATGTATAAAAAATAAAAATAAGACCAACCTGGTCTTTTGAGTATTCTGCACTGTGTTGCAGGCTTCAGGCAAAGTATTTTTTGGAAGGTGTGCTATAATTATTTTGTTATAAAGTTACTGCATGGAAAAGCAAGGCAGCTCTGCATCAACGTGCTGCAAGAAGGAAAAGCAGATACTTGATGCTTGTTCTTCCGGCCAGAGTCTAACATTATATAAAAAACGTATGTGTCTAAAGCTAATCTGTTGCTTCAATCTCAATAGGACTCAATCTCTATAGCACAACTATGTCCCACAATAGGCTTTGTTGTTTACTACATTATGTAGACGTCCCTGAAGACTGAAGATAAGATTGCTTTTTTTTGTCGTATGTATGGTCAATTGAAACTCAATTGATTGGCCCAATTGGGAAGCAATATAACAAAAAGCCATGCACAAAATCAGTTACCTGATTTCAAATTTGTTTTAAAGGAAAATGAGAGAAACATAGATAGGCAGACATGAACACACACAAGGTCCTCTTTTGTTGTATATAATATCTTTATTGCTCAATTTATTATTTTGTATTTTGTATTTTGTATTTTGTATCATCTGAATTGTAAATCAAGTTTCAGTATTTTCAGACGGTGAAAAGTCACCGGCAACTACCTTTATTGTGTGACGATCATACTAAATGAAACATGTGCGAAAAAAGGTATAAACAACCTAATACACAAAAAGCTTGGTAGCTGGGACGGAGCACTCGTCAGTGCGGCCATGTTGCTGACGCATTGGAAAGGTATTTTAATTGTGAATGGCTTTTTTGAAATATCAGAATATGAATGTAATGTTAGCCACCCTAGGAAGCAATGTATGCATAATATATATTATTATCAGTCTAATCTCACAGGAATTAAATCATTTGAAACTAAGACAATATATATATATTCATTGCTACAACAGAAAAAGTATCTGTATCATGCTTCAATATTGTTCAGAATATTATTATTAGTCAAATGTAACATTCATGTGGATATAACAGATTAGTCATCCCTTACCTTGTTTACAGTTTCAGCGTGTATTCTACAATATATAAGGAATATAAGGCTGGTGAAGACTATGAGAAAGTGAGGTAAACAAAGCAATCAATCTTTTCTCTAGTCTATATACACACACTGTGCATTAACAAGATAAGATAGGACAATGTGTCCTTTTGCATGTCATTGTCATTAGTCCTAATAGGTGTTTTCAAGGCATGCAACAGACTGTGGTGTAAATTGCCAGAAGGGTGTGTTGTATAGTCTGTTGGTAGTAGGTGTACAGTCACATTTGTATGATGATGTGGACTATATGGAACCGCCTGATATATGTGAAATAGTGAAATATGGGTATTGTGATTACGATTCCAATCTCCATTGCAATTATAATGATGGTGATCATGATTATTCTATCATTTCCTATTATTATTATGATATAATATTATTTAGAGAGAGTAGTAATAGCACAGTAGTAATTCAACATCAATCCTTCACAAATGATCGTTGACTAATGTTGCTTTTCATTTTTTCCATTACACCTAATATCCCGGTGTTATCACCTAAAGGAACGTGCAAGCATTACAACCATGCAACATTGATTTGTCATTGTCATGCTCTCTCCCAAGCTCTGCCGCTGTAATCAACCCTGAACCCTGCTCACCTCACTCTCAATCACTTTAATTGGTAGTTGGTCAACTAAGGCACATTTACACAGCACCGTCAATGTGCTGTTTATGTGAGCTCGGTTCGAGCGCATGTGTGTAGCATTTGAATGGAGCGTGCAGTTCACTTTGGAAAACGTCAACAAGACATGTTTCCATATCAATTAAGTTAACCTCTAGGCAACTATTTATTTACTTCAAGGTACGAAGGTCACTGGGGTGTCCCTTCACTTAGGGAACTGTGATGTTTTCAGATTCAGTCGATTCGGCATCGAATGCTGACGGAGAATTGCAGACACATGCTTAAGCAATCAATTATCCTCCACTTGCTTCGGAGCAGTAAACATGGTGTGCATTGCAATGCAAATAGTTGTGGAGATTATTGATACTATTTTAGAACTTTCTTTGTACTGCGTTAATATTTGCAGTTTAAATATGAGTTGGACACAAATGTATAATAGCTGTATATAGGGCTATGAATATTATTATAAAAAGAAGAAGTAGCAGATGTATAATAGGTATAAAAATGGGTAGTTCCCTCAAGTTAAATATTCATGCACCAGTACCCAAAATAATAATGAGGTGGTTTTAGACTATAGAGGCCTATCTTTTACCCATTATTGGTATTCTGAGGATATTCTCTTGGCTGGTGTGTTAGATTTTGCAAGCTTTACAATTTTACATTATTTTCTGTGTGTTCCTATCAGTGTCCACTGAGCGATCAAAGAGGTCTATGATCCGCACATCCCTTTGTACATATCAAATGTTAAAAACCCTTTTGGCACCGCTGATAATACATACAATCCCTGGCGCGTCGCTGACGTTAGGCGTTCAATGGAGGATGGTAGTTATGCTTCGTCCAGGGCCAAGGTGTAGTGCTAGTAGGCCTCAAGAGTTAACTTGTTTCCCCACATTTTACACAATAGGCTTTGATCACAGAGGTGTAATAGTTGGGACGAAAACAGGTGTAGCACATTAAGTTAATTATGGGTCTGCCAGTACCAAAAATTACAGTCATGAGATACACTGTGTTGGCTGCTACAATCTATCGATTACACCTCTGTGATAATAGGCCTTTATCTAATAATCAAAGCCATTATTGTATGGTAAAGACCTACATTAAATGGATAAAAAAAATATGGTTAGATACATGTACCCAAGAGAGCATGTATCATTCTATATTAAAGATGAACTATTATCTGTAAGAACTGAACACAATTGTACAAGTGGTTAAAGGTGGAGTGTGAAGGATTTAGTGGCATCTAGCGGTGAGGTTGCAGATTTCAACCAACTAAATACCCAACCCCTCACATCTCTCTCTCCAACGATGTAGGAGAAGCTATGGTGGCCTGTTCTGGCCTGTAAGGTACAAGTAGGTATACCAAAATTAATCATCGAAAAATGATTCATCGTCTACGACAGCATCGAGTATCAAAGTGTCAAGTGATGAGGTTCCTTGATAGATTTATAATTGTACTTTGTTATTTAATCTGTAAAACTGTAGGTCATAGTTTACAAGTAAGTTAACAATAGTAAGTAGTAGTTTACCATAGTTTACAAGTAGCGATTATGATAGAACATTTAAAACACGTCCTCTCTAAAGCTGTTCGTCTCGTTTCTTTGCCACTGTAGAAACATGGTGGTGCAACATGGCGGGCTCCGTGGAAGAGGACCCGCTCCCGAAGAACATATAAAGGGCACATTCTTAGGTAACAAAATCACAACTATTCTTATTTTCATGGGATTACACACTAATTACAACATACTTTTATGTTTATTGTATTCCATTTCAGCCAAGTCCATTGTGCCACTCAATGCCACTCAATTCCTCACACTGCACCTTTATTTGTTTTTCTTCCATATTGCTTTAGACTGTGGTGGTGGACTAAAACACAGTGTGGATGAAAAGGGACAACTCCACACAGCAAAAATAAAACCAGTCAACTGGGCAGCTTGTGGTCATTAAAGAGTTGTTGTTTAACAATCTTTAACATTCATCATTCTGTGGGACAACCGTTTAGTTTTGTTCCAAGACAACTCAACCATAACAGATAAATAATAAGTCCTTAAAAATAATGTTTTGTATGTTTATATGCAACACTATAACCATTGTAGAGTCATCATGTAACCTCAGTTCTCAAAAGCCATTGGGAAAAGAACAATGTATGTGATTAGGGGTGACACTGAAGTGGCTTCCATATTCCTTGATTACCTGGGTTATTCTGGGCGGACACATGCACATCCAAAATAGTCACAAATTACTGCCTATGACCTCTCAAGCAATTCTCAATGAGTTAAATGGGGCTGTTCATTGTTCATCGGCTGAAGTGTTCTTGACCAACGAGTGCTTTGAATGAAAATGTTTGGGAATGGCAATGTATTTCCATGTGTAACTACATCTGCCTGCTACTTCTTTTGTATTAATAATCGTATCCCCGTTGAGACTCAAATAAGACTTTTAGTGCTATAAAGGGCTGTGGAATGGAACAGATGTGGTGTAAAATTTGGATTTTAGTGTTTTGATTCTGTGTCTTTATTGTTTTGTTTTATTGGTTCTTTATCTTGGTTTATAGGCCTATTTAAAGAATCATAAACAATGATGATATTCATTTTTTGGGTGATCCGTGAAGTTATATTTTAAGTGTACACTCTAGTGCTCTAAAATATATCTAAAGGTTGTGTTACGTCATGCAGACCAGACCAGAAAATAAAGGACACACACAAAAATCTCTTTTGCATGGTTTCCAACAATTCAAAACAATCTTTCAAATATGTGCTAAGGGACATCTTCAGTGCAGCAAACCCTGGAAATATTAGTTATGTGTCTTATTAATGTAGTAGTTAAGGGAAACGACAAATAGTGTCTCCAGTGAACAAGGACACAAAAGTGTGGGTTGCTAATGTTTCACACAATGTACACTCTCCCTTTATGTTCTTTGTAAGCTATTTCCGGTTCTTAGTTTTAGTTCACGCAGTCCTGTATTGTGTTGAAAGTCTAAGAGAGGACAAGTGGGAAAGCTTTAGTATCCTTGAGAAAGTTGCTGAGCAAAGACATTGGTGTATTCTCCTCTGGTGCAGTGCCTGTAAAAGTTTAAAAGTCAGATAAGGACATAAAATGTCTTGTGAGCCCTGTCCCCAGTGTCTTGAATGGGCAAAATGTTGCACATATTGTTCCACATAAATATGTGTATAAAAAATAAAGGCGTTACCAAAGTTTAGCTTATAATGAACCCAATAAGAAAAATCTGTTACTAATCACAAAGCTATTTCAATCATCTTCGTTCAACGACCTTTATGTCTGGTTAATAATCAGGAATAAAATTACCATAAGCTAATGTTATACATACATAATTATTTTGTTGACATCATTTGTTGACATTAATACCTCACCTGTTCCCGGACGACTGCTTGGCCACGCAAAGCTCCGACCCCACCGTGATGTTTGCTGAAGACACCGTCGGTATAGCTGTTGTTCACGGAGGACAGGTGTCGCTCATAACACTTATTATGGGTCTGCTACTTTTGTGTAAGAGGGCACAGGTGGAAAACTAAACTAGCAAAGATAACTCACATTGGCATTGAACCTTTTTCCCAGAGCGGTCATAGCAGGACAAACACAGGTGTAGCCCCCAACATTAACAATGGGGTAGGTAGGCAGGTGTTTCTTCTATGTGTGTCAAAGCACCAGCGATCTTCACTAGTTCAGTCTACTACCCGTGACCTGGTACATAAAACCTGTGTCTCTCCTCTTTGAAGAGGGTCCATTAGCCTGCGTATGACAAATAAACTTGAGAGTCGATTCTTAACCAAGCGGGAGCCATGAACATCTGTTTGTGAGGCTCATGCAGAAGAGACTTAGCATGAGGTTCTCAGCGGCTATAGTTCATCTACATAATATGTATATATTTTTTAAAAATTACGAATGAATAACACATTCAAAAGTAGTATACAACATCATCTGCACTTAACCAGTAAACACATTTAATGTTCTCAGAGCAGAGTGAACACAATATTTGTGCTATCTAAATATATCTAAATATATATCTATCTGAATAGCACAAATATTTAATAACCTGATCTCTGATCTGGAGCATGTTAAGTATGGCTTTCATTTTCTGAAAGGTCCAAAGAAGAAAATATAGCTGATGTTCACTGTTTTCACAGTGAACAGTCTCTGAGACGTCTCCTGGCTCATTTCAAGGAGAGGACCACGCATAGCAGAAAAGGTTCCGTCTAACAAAGATAAGTTTAAACTTTCTTAAAGTTTCATATTATATGATTCGCAGAGTGTAGTCGTTGTTAACCCATTGGGTTAACTGCCCATGAACTGATTCAACTGCCCATGAATTGATACATGAATTATATATTGCACACATATGTTTTCAAATCTCAACTACACCCACTATATGTATGTTCTTGAATCAAATAACAGTTATGCGTCTTTTCTTTCTGTTCACAAAAATATAGGACTACGATGTATAGGAGAATATAAAACAGATGGTGGCATTATGGGTGCTCTTCAGTGTCAACACATTGAGGGTCATCATATAAAAGTATGTATGTATCATATCAAAACATACAGTCTTATTTATTACATGATTTCCTACGGCATATATTTTACATATAATTAAGAAAGAGTGGGGCAGAAGGAATGGGTCGTGTCGGTCCACAACACAGGTATGACATGTTGCTGGCATTATCAGTAATATAATGTTACTACCACCATGTGTGCATGTTAAACATGCCGTGTCCGTGTGTGTTTGTCCTTCCTTCCCACACTTACGTTTTAGAGGATAGATTCACTATATACTGTAGGACGTATACTGTAGGACGTATCGTTGACATTTTTATGCGAATGCATTTTCAAACATGTAGGTCTACAGTACTAAAGCATACCCTTGAGTCTCACATTATGGCGTTGGGGATTACGTTATGTTATATACACACACACGCACGCACGCACGCACGCACGCACGCACGCACACACACACACACACACACACACACACACACACACACACAGTACCGATTGACAGCTAGCTCCCCTATGAAATGAAAACTGAATTGAATTGATCTTTTCTGTCCTTCTGTTCCCCAGGGGGGTTTATGGCCATTGGGGTGTCTCCTCGCTCCAATGACACTGTCCGGAGCTGGGCCGTTCTCAGATTCTTCCTCAGAAACATCTCTCTCCCCATGGGCTTAGAGACAACAGACAAAAAGATCAACATCATATTTCGTATTTTGGTCACATTGTGTTTGTTTCTCCGGTTCATGTGTGTATTTTAAAGGTGTGTGTATGTATTGAGAACCGAGGCAGCCAAGACCCTCCACAAAAGTAGGAGGAGTTCAGCGCCGTGGACAGCAACCGTTCAAACTAGGTCAATCCATTGCTAATCAATATTATTCAATGCAGCCGCTGCTTAATTGGCAATGGGGAACACCTTCCAGAAAATGAGCCCAGAAAAATAGCCTGATGATCATCCTGAATGTCTATTTCATTTCCCTTCATAATTCAGTCTGAATTGTTTTCTCTATCTGAGACATTTTCAGATTGCCTCCACCTAAACCAATCACTAAGCAGATAACAGGGTGACATTGCTCTCTGTTGATTTAAGAGCAGATATTTCTGACAGCTTTTTTCAAAACTGCTTCAATAGTTATCCCTAGACTTTAAAGAGACTTTAAAGGTAGAATCCAAACTTTTCGCTAGAGAAGTCACCGTGCTGTTATCTGTTGCTCTCCGTGGTCTGGTTGGCTCAGTGACCATACAGGCCAAGCTGAGTACCACTCAAGCAACCAAAACCAGACCCTGAATCCAAGACATGTTCAATGGGTTCAGGGGCTGGAACCAGGCATCCACAAACGTTCTGATCCACAGGCTCGCGCTGGCAAAGTTGGATGTTGTGTAGGCAAAAGCTTTGAGAGTGTTCCGGAGCATTAAAAAATTGCACCGATCCATGCTCTGTTGGTGGAAATGAGGCTCTATTAAAGCTCAGAAGCATGACACCAGGGTTACATACTATCTACCTAAAGTATATGTCAACAATAAGTTGCACCCAGGCAAACAAGAACTGGAGGAGGTGTGGGAATGGGGAGAGGGGGCAGAAAAGGGGTCCATTTCTTATTAATGATGTAACAAGAAAAAAGTGGGGGGGGAGTCGGGCCTACATTGTACTGGTCTTTTGTTCCTCCATGGTTTATCACTGGGGCAATTTTCTTTTCTGTCATGCAGAAGATGAAAGATGGGTTGGGGGGCAGCCAGAATACCTGGTCAGAGGGCATCTGGGATGGTTATACACCCATTCTTACAGACGGATCTATCTACTCGAGGAAGTGTCTGTCTTTACTTTTACTGTGGAGGTGTCCGCTGTTTGTATGGGCACTATGGGAGAAACATGTGGAACCTCTGCAAGTTGTTTTTCTGCTCTGACTCAGCTGATGGCTATACAAGGAAGGAGATCAATTACTAGACCTGAACTTGTCACGGAATTATAGATAGATAGATAAAAAAATTTAAACTGGTCGGGAGTAAGGCGGGGTTCATATAGATACCAGCTCACTTTGGGGTTACATTTATTGAGGGGGAAGACAACGTATAGCTAAGGAGTCACTAAAGCAGAAAATAGCCATGGCTATTTTTGCTTCTGGCTTGGGGAAAATAGGCAGACACACACACACATAAATAAAAGAGATCTGTGATACAAGGGACTGGTTATAGCGAGTACATTTATAAAGGTTAGTGACTTTCAAGTACTGAGACCTTATATAAAGGACACAGAGAGTGAGAAATGTTCCATCCACGGCGAGAAGAGTGCATCTTGACGAGTGTTGGACCACTCCCTGGACAGGGAGTTAGCTGGTCCCTGCAGCGATATATTCATGGTTGGTGCCATCTGCACTCTTGGCGTAGAGGGCATCAAGGATGAACTCTGGGAGGATGCCTAAGGCCTGAAGCTTTTAAGCAGCTGGGGGGCGGCTATTTTGCCATTGTTATCGATAGGAACCAAGTGTTTTGCTCGCCGCTTTTGCGTTGCTGGGTGCCTCACGTTTTTGACAAAGCGCCCTGGATGCCCCGAATTGAAAAACGATCAGCTCAAAAGAAAAGGGCCCAACGTAATTGTTGGTTGAGGTGCAGACATTCTATGGTTGCTTTCCAACAGTAAAAAGGGGCAGCGAGCTGCTCGGCTTTCTACAAAGCTTCAACAAAAAGGCAATGCAGTGCACCTCACGTTTTACAGCCTGCTAAAGTGTTCGATGAGATCGGCCCCTAAGCCGGGTTCCTTCCAAGGTTTGTTAATCATCACAGTCACCCCTGGTGTTTCCCGAGCACCAAATCCAAGCTTTGTTAGTTTTGGACCTAGGTTGTCATGGCGCCCACACTGATTTAGTATCTCTTCGGGAATGTCTTGTGCTTGCGCTCCAGGGACAAGTGGTGAGAAATTACAGGGAAAAAAACAACTGTAGTATAAACACTATCCTTGCCTTTATTCTTAGTGCCCTTATATTATGCTGCAATAGCAAATAAATTGACACATTTTCAAAGTTCTGGTCTGGGTTTATAATTACCTATTTATATGTTAAAATGCTATGTTTCTTAAAATTGAAATCTTGTGTAAGTATCATTTATGTACATGAAGGTTTTCATGTAAATAAATGTAGGTTAAGTCACTATCTATTGGCGAATGAGGTTAAACAATGGTGATTGAGCCTATGCCCCCCTGATGAAACCCCTTGCATGTGCAGTATTATGAATGTTACGAACTGGGTGTCTGTGGCGATACTGTTGGGATCTATGGGAACAATGAGCGCTTATCGCCAAAGAGAACGCAATGGAAATCTTTGAGATTGCCACTTCAAAATAAATGAGCGACAAAACACAACATTTATCTACATACAGAAACCCCCTCAACAAAGGAGAATTGTGACCGGGTGTGAACACACTCTGGGTCATAAATTATCCACACAATGAATGAACCCATTTCTGTGATCATCCCACTTGTGCACACCTACTCTGTTGTCATACATGAGCGAACAGAAAGTGAGTGGAAGCAGGATGTAATGTTGTATATATGCAGGGATCTGATATGCTTTAGCATGCTTTAGCAGCATAGTTATATGCTATTTAAGAATAGTCAGTAATAATTCAAAGCAACTTCAGCAATGTTGTTTGAAGAGAACTATAGGGAAAAGGAAAAAGGATGGAAGCTAGAAGTTGACGTAGTTAATTAAATGTAAACCAGGGTTATGGTAAAAGGAATATATATTTGCTCCTCAAAATGGAAAGCAGACATTTGGATTCTTGGAATGTGTGAAAAGTCAATGTTTTATTGATATACATTAATCAGATGTAAAGATGCAGTAATTGGATTTAAGTTTGAATGAAATTTATAGTGATGCACCCACTATCAAAGGCATAGTGTGTG
>OOFG01059873.1:0-10114 GCA_900323295.1 Molva molva
GAATGACCCAATGCTGTGAGTCAGAGGAGAGGGGAGGTGAAAGAGATGTGGAGAAGAGGCGGAGAGAAGAGAAAAAAGTAAAAACTTGATATTTAGCATGATAGCCAAACTAGATCAAAATGATATGTATGATATTGTAATTCTATTATTGTAAATGAACTACAGCACAGACCATCTTACCAAATAATCTGTAACCAGACCTATTGTGGGAAAACAATTTGGAGTTAGATATTATTGTGGAGTGTATCATTATTTACAATAAGTACAGTAAGGCTTTCTCCACTGATGAGTGGGCCTGAGGAATAAGGTGAGGACCAGAGATTCTATAGTTACTATAGCCTCCATCTTGGAACCCAGAATGTATTTATATGTATTTTTCCGGGTATTGCCGGGAAAAGTATTTCAAGCTGGCATGATAACAATAGCACTGAATGGCAAGAAGCATATTCCCCAAGGAGAACATGGATCTTATAGATTTTAACAAGAAAGAAAATGACCTTGGAAAGAAAAGCCCCGTTTACACACATTGGTGGTATTGGTAGCCTAGTCGAGAGAGGCCAGAATGTTTAAAAAATCGTACCTCTTCGGAGGTGTATGCAATCGTTGAGGATCAGATTCTTGGACACATTTCACCGTTTTGAGGCGAGCAACGCCAACGCCATCAGAGTCGCTTCACTAGCTGTACCCTAGAAGAAAAAGTAATTATACATGTTACGACATTGTGTGTGCCAGGGGCATATTTTTTCCAGGGTTTTTACAGTTTTTGGGGTAGGGAATCAGATGATCCTGACCACTATTATTTACCAACCACCACAGCCTACAGGTGTGCCTTCATGCCAATTACTTATTTAACTTATTTATTGCTGTATATACAAGAGGGCTTCCCAGCACTGGTATTGTGACCCAACATGCGGATGGGGAATTTTGGACTTCATAAAAAAAAAGAATAATAATCAGGATAGGTTATGGTGGTTTTAGTTTGGTGTTCGGGTTTGTTTTCAAATAAACCCTCATTGTTTTGCTGTGATGATATTACAGTTGAGCCATCTGAACAATAACTGTAAATGCATGAGTAAACAAACAGTAAAATATGAAAGAGTAAGCTGCATGTGTGCAAACATAAACTGGTTTGACCTGTATGGGCCAGTGTATCCCTCTTACCTTTAAACCAAGGAAATACTATATATATGAGAGCAAGAAGCTGTTATGTGATGACTGACCTGAATGACTCCTCCTCCCTGACCCTGTGTTCCTGCAAGGAAGTCTTCTGGAAGTTGGAGCATCTTGCCCAGCCAGTCCAACATCACTGTTTCCAACTCAGTACATGCTGGATTCGCAGCCTTAACAAAAAATATTATACTTGAATATATCAATTACATATATATTACATGTAATAGAGACCTTTTAAAGAAACAGCTATCCCTCCACTCTATCTGTGTCAGGTTTGGGAAAGGGTGAACCCAATTGCAGGGGGGGAAAAAACATCAATAACAGGCAACGGAAATGATTTCTGTTGTCCATCACTTCACCACTACTTTATACCCATAATACACCATAAAATACAGACAACTGAATTGCAGTCTTTCCCATGCTATATCCCATTGTACATAGCCGTCTTCATTTTCATTTGATTCAACCAATCAAAAGGGTTTTCTGGTTGCACTTGTTTCTTGTGCCTCAATTATACGAGTAAATATCTGCACAGACTGAGACTGAGTGTTTCTGCCTTACCCATGTGAATCCAACGCATCCTATGCCACTACTGAGCAAGTCAGCCAGTATAGATGGGAAAGAAGTGGCACTCGGGAAATAGGCATGAAAGTGTGGGCTTTGCCAGTGGGTCACCTAGAAGAACAGACATAAAGAGACACGATTGGAGAGAAAAAATGGTTGCCTAATGTTCTGTGATTGTTGGCAACCATACCAATTTTATTTGTATACTTCTAATCTAGAGTTAAGTGAGCCAAATGTGTTCTGCTAAGGTTAATAATTGTCAGCTGCACAGAGGTTCAGCCAGTACTTTAGTGACACTAAATAGTGCAAGTAGTCTATTATTGTATATAATATAATATATAGCAGAGAATACTGCATACCATTAGTGTTGTGATTTTTCAAGTGGGGGAACTCTAGACAGCCTAGATAGCCTTTTGCTATATCGCCATCTACCCATGCGCATATCGCCATCTAGAGGTCTATGATATGTACACATCCAAATTTGACAAATCAGCTGCAGTACAATTGTACAAAACTCTACAAGAGCCACAAATGAGTATACACTAGTTAATGTGCAAAATTATGTTCTGAAAGATAGCGTGGATATCCATTTACAAGTTACAAATCTGTATCTGTGGATTGTGAAATATTTGTGTAGATAGCATTTTAAAAGCACAAGCAAAAAAAATGTGTGCATCGTGGTACATGCAATGGTAATTGTCTTCAGAGGGTTAAACACATTCAAGTTTAATAAAAACTTATTTACCATCCAAATGTAATTTGTTTTCCAAATACCAAAAATTTGGTACACGCAATTTGAATTGTCTTCTATGGGTTACAAAAAAGGAAAGTACAATAAAAAAGTCAAAACGTTTTCAGCCTGCGGTGGAAGATGTGCAGGGTCTTGGCTATCCTGGTGTCAGCTGGCCCCCGCGTGAGGGAGTAGCAAGATGTTGGCCGTCGCAGAGTGTAGTGGACAGGCTGGGGTGTATTGTCTTATGTCCTGGATGTAGGATGGGCCTGAGCTATTCGAGTGGAGGAGTGGAGTAGAGTGAGACAGTTTGGGCAGAGGTCGAATGGCACACTGAGCCATGTGTGTGTGTGTGTGTGTGATACAGAGAGAGAGAGAAAGTGTAGTAGTCTGAACTGTGTTAAGAGTGGCTGTACTGGAAAGGCTTCGTGTATAGTGGTGACATACACAGTGATGACCTCAAGACATCTTGTAGACAATTGTGGGGTGACGGCATGTCACAGGTATGTGTATTATGTGATATATAATCGTATGTGAAATATAGTGTTTCTAACAATTAACATGAAATGGTAATTAACTAAAAACATTTAACAAAAAACACTGTCCTGCGCAATCTCTATCTCCAAATACATTGGATAGCATCAACGAAAGGAAATGGACATGGAAAAATAAGCTATGCAATAAGCATGAGGCACACAATATATTAATTAATAAATATTGTCATTGTAATAAAATCAGAAGTGGGCCAGTCAATCCGTTAAATGGTAGAATTGTCAATGCCTTAGGGCCGAATTGTTGCCTCAATCATCACGCAAAGATGACCTTCATTAATCCCCAGAAGGATAATGAGGGGGAATAAATACATGTGTGAACTCACTCCGGGCATAATGACCCTGTCGACGTCCCTGAGGACGTCCTCGTAGCTCTCAGGCTCCGGCGGGGCCTCGGAGGGGATCATGGAGCGCAGGTACCCGGGCTCCACGTCTGGGTACACTCGCCTGTGCTCAATGTTCTCCACATAGTCCACAAAGTCCACCATCTCCTTTCCCCGGCGACGGAACTCTGCTGCGTCCATGGTAACTCTGGAGGTGAGGAGCACACACGTTTTCTAAGGGAGTATTGTGGTAATATTGTTTTGTGTAGCTGAGAAATGGAAAAGGCTTGTCTGACTTGCCAAACTACTTGTCAAACTAGGCTTTAGTGGACTAATGTACTAGTCAGAGATATCATGTGATATCAGATAGGCTATCTGATTCTTTAAAATAAAATGGTACTGTAATGATAATAGGCCGATATGGGGTCACCTGCTGATTAAACGTTGATGCGACATACCTCTGCTTATTAGACTGAAATGAAGGAGCGTTTACATGGGAGCAGGCAACCCCCGGCCCAGAATGAAAAAAACCTGAAACCAATTTGAAAATGCATGGTCAATTGACTAGAAAAATAATCAATTGACTAGAACATTAATCCTGGGATGGATGTCTTATTGTGTACGTATATTTCGGAGATCAAGCGAGAAGGGACAGACGGGCATTGTTCCACAAAGTATACAAACATGAAAGTTCTGTGTCCTGTGTAGCTCTGTTTGATCAAGAATGGTTTTATGATATGTCAACAGGGGAGGGATAAATGTCTACTTCCCAAGGGGTCCAGCCTTCACTTCTTTGCCATAACACTGCTTTGCCAGAACAAGAAGTTTCAAGTGTTTTACTCACAACATAATTGCCAAAACAAGCAGGTTATTTAGTCTTTCTCATACATGGATGCACGCACACAAACACACACATAGACTTTGCATGTCATCCTTGTAATAAAACACAGGATTGTTCTTTTTATATCAATGTATTAATGTTTTATTCTAATTACAATGAACAGAATATATCAGTTCCTTATTTATACAAAAATACCTGAAACGGTTACAATTAGGATGTATAAGCCATTCAACTATGTACAGGTTGAAACAAAGCACATGTATACAGGAGCTTCCTCTTACAAATAGAAGTTACCGTTTTATGTTTTGCATTCCCTGAAATAAATCATATTCATCTTATATATTTACTTATCTCATTTATACAGCGAGTAAATCTCACATTGTGACAGTGTTAAATCCAAAGACACACACAAGTATAGGACGGGTCATTTCATTCCATCGCAATTTACTTTCCTAAACACAACGTTCCTTAAAAAATCAACAGTCCAACAACCCGACATAAGAGTGTCTGTTAATTAAAATGTAACGTGTTTGAATGGAATCAACCAACCAATCACATACCTTCTTCAAATAGCAGGCTTCACAACCTTGAAAGCAGGGTTTGGACGTTTTGGAGTGGTGAATGGTCCCATATGAAAATGGCAGAAATACAGGATTTTGTGTATCCATACACCTGATAAAGTTAGGTTAAGTTGTTACCTCATGACACGTGTGTATGGGTGGGCGTTCTCGTTGTACCCTATACACATACACGCATTTTACCACTTCCATGTGTGCAAACGACTTGCGCACATGGAAGTTTGTTATTGAGTTGAATGTAGTATTTTGTTCATTTCCGTGATTACCCATATCCACGTTGCTATAGAGGGCTTTCTTTTGAGGTTATGCTCAGCACACATATAAGCTGTTGGGTGTTGTCGAGTTTGGAACATTTTAACCTCCATAAAGAAAACAAAAAATACATCTCCATCATTCATCCATCAACAATCCTTAAATCAAAGGCCTCAGAAATATGATGGACCAGTTTTCAATTTTGCTGTCATTTTTTGTAACGTGCTCCAAGTCAACCCTGAGGAAATAATGTACTCTGTTCCTCGCAAATTAATATGCACATACCTATTTCTCCTCATGTATTATTTTGTCATTCAATTTAAGTTCACCAGTGGAATTTCCTGCTAATTAGGCCTTTTTTGTTTTGTTTTTGTCTTTTAAGTTAAATAAAGGTGTGCCATGGCAATTCCTAGGAGTCTGTGTAGCTGAGGTCCAGCCACACTCTGTCCTTTAACTTGTTCAGGGACTCTGCAGTTCAGTGTCAATGACACACGGCACATTAGTAGGCTACTGGATGGACATGGAGAAAGAAGAAAATCTATCATTGACATTCATTGGGGAATTTCTTTGCATCATAACAAGTCCTCGGAAAACGGGAAAAAATATATTTTTTTTATTTCAAATGAAAAAAAAAATCAACGTAATTTGTGTATGTATAACTTCACATTGCCACATTGGTGTTTGAATACACAAACATAAAATAAAAAATCTAAATCGTATGGGCCATCAATAACATGTCAATGGCAAAAAAAAAGCAGCACTAAACAGCACTGTAAGAAAAGAAAAAGTTCAAGTCATCACTATTAATTAAAAATAAATAAACGTCGCTGAAACAATACTTACTTTAAACTGATTTGATTCATTACATTTGAGTTAAATAATGGTGACACAACATATCAATATAGCTTAAGAGAACCCGTGGGCTGTTTAACAAATCAAACAAAGTGAAGACTCTTCCGTAATGTCGCATCACAGGGAAAATAGCACAGACAAGACCACCTGTTATGATGGGAAACCAATCTGGTGCAATTTAAACACACTCAAATACAGGGGAGTTATGTAAATGATTAAGTAGAATTAGGACATGTAAATTAACATTTGTAATTAAATCAGATTTTATATTTTCTTTTGCTTTGTAATGCCAATTTGGGTTGACCACTCTGTTTAATTGAAATCTATTTGATTCAAAACTGATAGTGCTAAATCTTTAACCAGGTTATATTTTCTAAAAAGCTATGTTGTCTACAATGTGTAGAAATACAAATCATCAGCAATAGATAGTGATATGAAATTATGTTTGCATCAACAAGCCAAGCACAGTAATTGTAGTTCCGTACTACCGTGTAGTGCCCATATTTTACATGGATATTCAGTATCAGTTTATATAAGGCTGTATAGCGAGTTTAAACTACACCAACATAGTATCATGTGGGAAGAACAAGGATGCATGATGTATGAATATGCTTGTTTTTTATCGGACCAAACGAAGGGTATGAAAAAGGTACGACTTTTTGTGAAGCCCATACCTACAATAATCTATAAATACCTTCATAATACATGATAACAAGTGATTAATGCATTGTAAGAGCTACTTGCAGCTTACAATGGCTGAAGGCATTATGAATACATGCTCCATTAAATATGATATAAAGTGCAACAGGATGTTTATAACTAAATTACAAAGATGTATAGCAATAATTATGATGTATTATAATGAGTTATGAAGGTGTTTATATAGAAATGCAAGTTTGGGCTATGGTCAAAATCTCATAAAAAAAGTGAGACTTTATTTGGGCAAATGAAACACTTTCACTGATTCTAATAAACAGAGTCATGATAAAGTGTAATGTGTATGGCATTGCCCTTTTTACTACATTCCAGTGCATTCCCGTGGTGTCAGAGACGATTAATTTATCACATTAACCTTTTTTTGTTACTTGAGTTCCCAAGATGGACATTGGCTCAAAGCTCAAATAAAATAAATCAGTTTGACTAATGACTTAAAGTATACGGTTGTCTTAATCAAGTTGGAGTTTGATCCAGTTGTACTTCTAATAGTTCATAGTTCTTCTGTGTTCTCTGAAGGGGGAAAGTGCTACTTATAACACTGGCATGGTGTTAATAGAGTGGAACAGAGTGGAACGATGTTCCACTCTGTTATTCAACTCCACCGAGTTACACTTAGAGCATTGGGTTAACCTTTTACAAAAAGGGAAATCTAGTGGTTATCCTTCCTGGTGGCCTGGGGCTTAACAGTAACCAGCAAGGCTAAATATTGGTTTACCAAATACCTTGAGGAAAATCAACTGCACTTCCAGCCAAACCTCAAAGAGTGACCTTGTTTGACTGTATAACATCACAATGCGTAACAGAGGTATCTTGGTACCGACAGAAGAACAAAAATGAACTAGCTTTATCACGGTGTTGAAATAACCTGAATAAAAGGCTCCACCATTTTCTTGTGAACGGGCGATGTGGAAGACATAAGGCCCTGTTATTTAATTATTTCAGGGAACGGGAGCTGTGCAGTAAACCAATGGAGATTCACGGCTGATCTTGGTAGCCCATCACGTAAACAAAAAGCCTACAGAGTAACAATGAGACTCAAAACAATGCAAAGAAAAGCAAGAAAAAGCAGTGGCAGAAATGACATCCTGTGTGTTCAGAGCAATCATCTGTGAGGATGAACCACTATGAGGGGCTGCTTTTAAGCTTTTGATCAAATAATACCTCTTATTGTACACTGCTGTTGTCCATGTTCCCTTTTTCAGGTTTGTTTGATCATATAAAGGGTTTAAAAACTTGCCACACATTCATCCTCTCTTGAGGGTTACGGACCTCGGCAGGGATTAAAATAGCATAATTTCAATGACGCCAAAACCTATAGGTTTTTCCCGTTGTAAAATAGATCTTGCATGTCCTTACATGTATTGGACCCCAGAGGGCATCGTTGTATGGTACTATTAAGTGACTTGCCAGTAACATGACCAAGGATAGTTACAGCCATGAGTGATGTCAAAAAGCATGCTCTAGATTAAGGAGTACAAATAAGAGATATGCTAAGAGATGCTAAACGTTAACATCTAATGGTTGTGTGGATTAAAAAAGAACGGTACAGAAGAAAACAGCATCCTGCTGATTGTTCAGTTAAGAGATAAACTTGTGTCCGCAGTAGCAACACAATGCCTAATTGCGAGTAACCAGTTTATTGGTTGATTGTATTTATGGGGATTGTACGATTGAACGATTTTGTGACAGCATTTAAACAAAATCTAATAAAATGGCAGGTTCATCTTGTCCATCTTGTCCATAAAAGCTTCTCTCGTTCCTGTTCGTTTTCCTTGCACCTGATTGGATGTGTCGAGCGCTTTGATTTGTCCGTCCAACCGTAACGACCAACCCAAAAAACCACCCGAAATGAGCTCAGCAGTCTCCAGCAGAGTCCGTCATAAAAAATATAAAGAAAAACAACAACGGAAGCATCAGTTCATTCACCCGCTTCTCCAAACGAGAAAAATGTATACGAAAAAACGGACACAGAACAAGAGGGACAAAAATGCGTTGTGAGGGGGGGGATGTGTCAGGGCGTTGGAAGACGTCATAAGGCCACAATGGTGCACGGGTGTCTCAGTTTGCAAGGCAACACCCCTCTGTTGAGCTGGTAGAACTCCACCAACTGGATCAGGTCAGTGAACTTGGTTGAGCCGTCGTCAAGGCTGAAGAAGATCTGGCCGTCCTCTTCACACTTTGGTGGTTTGTTTTTGGTTTGAGATGAAGGGTGAGACCAGATGAAGGGTGATACCAGATGAGGGAACAGACCAGATGAGGGAACAGACCAGATGAGAGAAGGGACCAGATGAGGGGAGAGACCAGATGAGGGAACAGACCAGATGAGGGAACAGACCAGATGAGAGTGAAACCAGATGAGAGTGAGACCAGATGAAGGGCGTGACCAGATGAAGAGTGATACCAGATGAAGAGTGAGACCAGATGAAGCGTGAGAGCAGATGAGGGGAGAGACCAGAAGAAGGGCGGCCAGGAATAAAGGTGCACATGAAGAAGGAGAGGGAGAGAGAGAGAGATAGAGGACAAATTTTGATTAGTATAAATGATTTATGTTGAAGACAACACTCCATGTAGGCTGATGTCGCCTCACCGCGTCATTGGAGTGGCTTTGTTTCTTTATGGAACTTTTTGTTTTTCAAATTGGTTATTATGTAAACTAAATACAGAATTATTTAATTATTTACCACAACCCACAACCCGTTATGACCCTCAACACTACACTATCCCATACTTCATTTTCAGTTCAATTCAATCCAACATAATGTGTTATATGATCAATGACAGAACCGAGTGGTGCCTACCGGTAGTATCTGGAAATGTTTGATTTTCTGATGATGGCACAGTGTGAGTACAAACGCCTTGGGGTTGCTCTGACTGACCCTCAGCAGAAACAACCTGCAGGAAGAGAGCAATGAAGGACATTCAAAACAAACTCATTCATTCAACAGTTTAAGGAACAAAAGTTATCATCTCCATTTGCAGAGGTCTCCTCTCCAGATGTGGAAGAAGGGCAGTGGTAATTCTATTGCGTTTTCATTCAGCCTGCTATAAGGGACTGACTTATCATAGTTGTCCATTTACCTATATCTGTGTTTTTTTAAAAATATATATTTTGTAACTAAGTATTATTTAATAACTTAAAAAAAGGGTTAGGTAAGAATCTATCGTGGAGCTCCATCGTTTTTCCTTGAGGTAGAGATACCGAACTGTGTATGACATCAACCATTTAATAAAAACCAACCCCACTCACCCGTCCACTTGTCCCTGCTGGTGGATGATTCGGTGCGATTCCTCCCTGGTTATCCTGCCGTGGAACCACAGCTGGGCCACGTGGATCACTGCTCATTCAGCAAACACAGGCATCTCATTCAGTCACGTTGTTCATCATTGACCCACATTGGGAAAAAAGGAGGGCAAATCATTCAAAGGTTTCAGTCGTTTGTTCATTCTTCATGTGTACCTGAGCTTAGCGAAGAGTGGTGGAGAGGACTGTGGCAGCCCAGCACGTTCAATCGTTGACTCCTCTTCTGAGAGGGATG
>OOFG01059874.1:0-12120 GCA_900323295.1 Molva molva
GAGTCCAAAACCAAGACCTTCACCAAGGAGCGCATGGAGCACATCACCTTCAACTTCACGCTGGAGAATCAGGTCCACCGCGAGGGACACTACTTCAACGACAAGTGAGTGGGCCGCTGGTGGACATGCGGACCTTTGCATATTATTATTTTAAACGGGCATCTCATCTTGTCCCGACGTAATTGGATAAACTCTGAAGAAGTCAGAAGACAGAAAATAATGGGTTGTTCCTGTGTGAACGCATTACTGGTATTCTCTTGGGCTCAGTAACGGATGATCTTGCCTGTGCTGTCATTGTTTTGGGAGATTCATTTACAAATTCAGTTTAGGGGAATGTCCACCACAAGCGGCCCAGGTTGGATTCAGACCTTCGGTCAATCGGTCCTATGCTACATGTCATTCCCTCTCTCTTTCAACCAACTTCCCTGTCCGGACCATAAAGACGCAATAATCCCTTAAAAATATTAATATTTTGTTTTTGTTTTTTGGGGTTTTTGTTTTTTTGGGGTGTTTTGATTCTGCACTGTTGGATACGACTCACACTTCAGTTAAAACCCCCGTGTCTTCCGCCCCACAGGTTCCTGAACCTCAAGATGAAGTCCATGGTCTTTGAAGACTCTGTGTTCGAGGAGTGCTACTTTGAAGACATCACCTCCACCAACACCTTCTTCAGAAACTGCACCTTCATCGCCAGCCTGTTTTATAACACAGGTACCCTAACACCCTCTTCCTCAGTGGTTATGAGAGACCGGAAGTTATCTCTGCCATGGGAAATGTCAAATCAAACTGTTAATGTGGAATCAACAGATAGTATGGTTCATATACATTTAATGTAGTAGAATTTCAAATGATATGGGGAGGTCAAGTCCCCTAAATGACTCTTTAACTGTCTAATAGCTAACTCATATGTCTCCTTCTTTGTCTTTATTAGATCTTTTCAAGTATAGACTTGTGAACAGCAAGCTAGTGAACAGCACCTTCATCCACAACAAAGAAGGCTGCATGCTGGACTTCAGCGATGACAACAACGCGTACATGATCTACTTTGTTAGCTTCCTTGGAACCTTAGCGGTGCTGCCAGGCAACATCGTGTCAGCACTACTAATGGACAAAATCGGACGCCTTCGAATGCTAGGTAACGGTTTACCCAGCTTTAACTCAAGGAGGTTTGAAGCAAGGACAGGACATTTGGAGAAACCAGACAGAGTTGGTTAGATTTAAAAGTATCCAAATTAAAAAATCCCACCCCTCTCTTCAGGCCTCCCTCCAAAGCCATTCCCACAAAACACATGATTAGCCCCCTAGCATTAGCAATAGGTCTGCCTAGCCTTGTGGAAGACTTCGGTCACGCGCAATGTTTGCAAGGGCAGAGTGCGCGCAGGTAGCCGGATAGACAGGTAGGCCATCCAATCATTTCATTCTGGTCAAATTAAATGATAGGGTGGGATTGTTACAGGCCTGTGACACATTTTATATATTTTTTGTCTGAGCATTTGAGTTATTGATTGCTGTCGCGATGCAAAGAGAATTTCAACAAATATGACAAATAATGCTTCTAAAATAAAAGTTATACCCTGGCTTTAAAGTATAGCTTTTTAGTTGTAATTGCGAATTAAATGAATCATTTGTCCCTTTATCTTCCTTTTTCTCATCGTCTTTCTATCCTAAACCAGCGGGCTCCAGTGTGATATCGTGCGTCAGCTGCTTCTTCCTGATGTTCGGCAGCAACGAGTCAGGGATGATCGCCCTCTTGTGTCTGTTTGGGGGCATCAGCATCGCCTCCTGGAACGCCTTGGACGTGCTCACCGTGGAACTCTACCCGTCAGACAAAAGGTGAAGTATCTGAGTAGTCAGGTTTACGGCTTGTACATCGTTACGTCACAATGACCGCCGCCATTTTGGGAGCACATTGGTCCGAAAGGACTGTTAGTTATTCCGTTGGTGCTAACAAGGTTTTTTTGGTCATGATTTGTCATTATGGGGAGCGGTTGTTTTGTTTGAAAGTGTCGCAATGCATCTCATGCGAAACATGGAAAAACAAGGTTTTCATTAGGCTAGATTACGGTGTGTTTATTTTGTGCCCATCTCTCAAAATACACTCTTATTGTTAGATCTCTCACAAATACGTTCCACGTTCCTGACACTGTCCTGACACACAATATGCTTAAGATAACCTGCTATGCTATTTTTAAACCTAAAGTTCGTAACCATAGGAATTTCTGGCGGAATAAGCACTCACTCTTTTTTTGGATTATATAGACGAAATGTTTTGTAGAATACAGTTGATGTGGGGTTTTACAGATTTACACTACAACTCTCTTCAGGCTCCCAATATGGCAAAAAACATCCCATGATTCTGATGTACAAGACCTATCCTTTTACTGTCCTGTACCTTCTGTTCTGACAACCTATTTTCACATCCATTTTTGTACAAATCACAGTTACTGTAAGGTTCAACTGAATGACAAAATAGTAATAATAGTATAAAATGTAGACTGTTGGAATAATAACCATACTGTAATTGTGTTTTTATCCAGGACCACTGCGTTTGGGTTCCTCAACGCACTGTGTAAACTGGCTGCTGTTCTCGGCATTAGCATTTTCCAGTCGTTCGTCGGCATCACCAAAGCCGTGCCCATCCTGTTTGCCGCGGGTGCTCTTGCCGCAGGTAGTTTCCTCGCCACGAAGTTGCCCGAGACGCGGGGTCAAGTGCTGCAGTAGCAGAGAGGATCCACCAGAGGGCAGCATAGTACCCTTGTAATAACATAATGGGCAGAACCAGGACCTGAGGACTCAGAGTATACTGCCCAATACACACTAAATATCCACTGAACACACTGCCATTTCCCAATGTAAGAATACACAATGCGTTATTATTCAACCAGTGGCAATTTACAGAAAATATGCAGAAGCAGGGATTGTGCTAACTCCTTATTTTTGTGTAGCTTGAAATTATAATGCACATAATAACAAATAAGGATAAAGATAATATCAAAACTTTTTTCAGTTGAAAGATGATATACTAAATTGACACTATTACAACGCCAAGTATGCCCTTCTATTCTGCCTTTGTGGCACAAAAGTGTATTTACAACGTCCTTACTCACTTTTAACACTGCCAATATACCTTTTGTTACCAGGTTCCACAAAATCCTCTTGCCTAATTTGAGCATGGATGTTTACTTTAAGCTTGGACACTCAAACAACCAAGGATTTTATTTTAAATGTTAGTTGTTAGTTGTCCTTGTATAAATAGAGCTGCTCTATTGTGAAACACATATTACATTCCCAGATGTACATGGTCTCTATTGTACTTGGAATGGTTTCTCCTACCGGTTGTTGAACCACTAGAACACAGAAAGCTAACACAGTGAAAAACTGTTCATGTCTCGTACCAAATGGGTTTTGGCCAAAATGTGACATGCATTTTTGTCAAAATATTAGGTGTGCATGTGTGTGTGTGAGAGAGATATAAATGGTTTTAGATAGTAATTATAATTTTTTTTGGTCTCATGCTAATCCTAGTTTATTGCGGCACAAAACATCAAATATGCAGAATACAATAATGTCGCTTCCCGGCGCCAGTGGATTTAAAACACAAATCATACAAAGGACGAACTAAACAAATTGTTTTCTTATATTTTCCCCCTGGAGCTCCATTGGGCGTCAGCAAAAACACAATGAACAGAAACAAATGATTAATTTCAAGGGCTTCCTTTAAATTCCATCCGTCACATGGGCACAGTATATCTAACCCCATCACCTACTGAGGTCTTAAGTAGTATACAATTAAAGTGTACAACACACTCCAAAAATATAATTTCATAGAATTTTTATTCCAGGTGGTGACTATAGATGGACATGAGTTAAGTTAGTCATCAGTAAGTTAGGATGTCTAAATATGGGAGAATTGTTTATTTTGCAGTCTAATTCACGTGTGTTTGTGTGTGTGTGTGTGTGTGTGTGTGTGTGGTGGCAATCACCAAGAGAGCTGTTAAATGCTCCAATAGATGAACGTCATGATTTGAGTGTGTGTAAGTCTGAGTGAAAAGAACAAAAACTCTATTGCTGTACAATATTGTGTGTGTGTGGTTGTGTATGCATGTATGTGTGTATTAGTCATAGAATTACTTAACTTGTCCTATGTATGTTGAGATATATGTTTGGGTGACCACTCGCAGAGTGCTGTTGTTCAAATACGAATGGGTGTGAACTTCACATATTTTTCTACTTTGTGGTATTCACATCCCTGTGATGGAAATACTGACTAAGTTTTAGGGACCACCAAACAAACCGTTTATCATGTGATAAACCGTATATGGAGAAAATAATACATGCAGTGCAGACGTCAACGTGTTGTCTTAAAATTAGAGCTGGTTGCTCAGAACTCTTTGGGTGATCAGAACCCCTGATCCTAATGACTGATCGTAAAGCATGTTCGTGTCGTATTGTCTCTCCTCGGATCTACTGTATGCCAGATGTTCATTTATTTGTTAATTTACATTTTTATTTTTACATTTTTCGTCTGAAGCAAGAACTAGTCTTCTTCCTTGCTGTCGTGCGATGACCTGTGTGTTGCTTGCTGTGTTTACTCTCGATAGTAAGTGGGGTCCACTCGGTGTGCAGTTTATTTTGAAAGTGTGGTTCCGGTATGACCTTTGACCCAGGAAGCACTCTGTACGTGGAGGATGCTCGTCACAACGCAGTACTTCGTAATCGTAAAAAGTACATGGCCACGTCCAAAATAACCTTAAGAAAACACGAAAACTGGGAGCCAAGGAGATGCCCTGGAATTGGAAAGACGAAAGTACATAAAGGCAGTGTTGTAGAAATGGCATCACTGTTGTATGAGATGGAAGGCTGTACTGTCTGGATCCTTGCTCTCTGCTTAGCAAGTCACCAGGTAAACCAAAAGTGAAGTCATTAACTCAAAATGAATGCCCTCTGTCTATTGAAACATGTCTTAAAAATGTAAAAGTTTTGTATTCAACGTTAATCATGTGCTGGATTTTATGTATTTTTTTATTTTAATAATTTTCAAATGAGTTTGGGATTCTAGTACACAAAACTAGAAAGACTACAAAAATGTGATCATATATAAATATATATAGAGGATGGTTTGAATACAGAGAATAGCATGGATACTTTGTGTTGACGAATGTTTTGGGCTTTGGCCCAGTGAAGAAAAGGTTAATGTGGAGTAATTATCTTGGTCCTCAACCTAAAGAGATGAGAATTTAAAAAAATACTTTGGGATGAAGATGGTTACTCTGGAGATGACAGGACTAAATCAAGCTGAGAAACTGGCCGATCCAAGCTGTTTCACAATGATTCTACTCTTCAAGTTTTGAGTTGGAAATCTGTGTACCATGTGTAGAAACCTAGATGTTCGTTCGTGAAAAATATCAAAAGTCGTGGAACAAATGACCAAGGAACAGTAAAAAAAAAAAAAAAAACTACCAGTGACACAATTTAAATGTCGTCTTTGTTGTTTTGTAAACAGAGTTCAAAATGTTAGTAAAACTATGGTAAAATTCTGGATATTGAGAATATTTTAGTGATGAAAAGGTGCTGTTTATTTTGTGAGAATTGTTGATTATGCTGGGTCTAGCACTCTAGCCAGTTCTGAGAAAATAAAAATCTATAAAAAATTAAACCCATCGTGGTGTGTGCAATGCCACCTATTGTTGACTTTCAAATTTCCTCGAAAGACCTACACATTTGGCATTTCACCTATAGTTTATTTACCTCTTAGAATCAGCTACTCGTTTGTAACATTGAGCTAGTTTCTTAGAGCAGACAAATGTAAATGAAGGCCACTTGACCAAATTGACGTTGGTCTGAAGATTAGTTCCCCAAAAGTCAACACGAACAGCGCTTACTAAATTTAAATCAGTCACATGATACCATTAAAATACCAATTCATGTTTATGTTCGTGCTAGCTGTTGGCTACCAACTGTGCAAAGGAAGTGCTCTCAAGTGTAAGTGTGAAGATGGGTGTGTTCACAAAACATAACCACAAAGTAACACAATTTTAAAATGTCAGGGTTTTGAGTTTTATTTCAGTTGGCGATGGAAGTTGACATACACCAAAGCATGGGAGTTAGGTCTTCTGGTGTTCACATGGTGGGATAACACGCATAGAGGGCGATGCCACATTGGTTGCGTCTGTTCCTGGCCATCTTGATATAGCCTTGCTCGCCGTAATGAACACCCCAACTGAAAACAGGAATTTAAAAATTCAGTGTCAAATTCAAAAACTTAATATACAATATGATGGATCAAACCTAATTCATACAAGCCATTTGGTGGATGCTTATATCCAAAGAGTTTCAGAGTGCATACGCTCTGAACATGCTTGGCCCCCAAAGGGAAATCCAAGCCCTTACCCTGCCATGTGCTACCAGTCAAGCTAGACTGCAAATTAAAATAAGTTTATTCTAAAAATATAATTTATTTAGTTTGCTAGTATTCACTCAAGAACTGAAACGCCACCTGTTCTTGACAAGCCAGTAGTCACGTCCGTGTTCAGTTCCATACCCGACAGCCAGCACCCCGTGGTTAACCCGGTCGGTACAAGTGTGGTCCCTGTACACACCTATTCAGGGTAAACCTTATTATCCTCTTCGTAAAGAATGACTCCTTTCCAATACAAACCCAAATCAATTAGCTGGATTGCAGATTAAGTGTTACAATAATAGTGGCCATTTGATTGTACAACTTTTCCAATAGCAAATGGTGGCCAGAATGATTTATTTTAGCAGCCATTGCGTGCAAGTCAGGGAATGAGCACATTTCCTTTTAACCTCAAGTTGAGATTTGAAGGTTCTGGTTTGGCATTTACAGCGTCATCACCACTTACCATGATGGTAGAAGAGGAACTTTGGCCGGGAGGCGTCTATGGCAACCGAGATCGGACCAATCATAGCCATGGCATGCTTCAGTGCCACTTCGTCCCCCTTCGGCAAGAACTTATAGCCAGAGCAACTCGCAGCCTTAAAGTTTGGGTTGTACTTGCAAGGGCCGCTCTGAAAAACAAAGGAATTGATTGAAAAAAAAATCGGAATCTGTATTGAAACCCTGGCGGTGTAACCTAGAGCAAACCTAGACACTGACTTGACAACTGAATCTGCAGTCACTGAGCCACGATTTTCCAACCTTCCCCTGGATAATGATGTTGAAGCTCTTAAATCAGTCATTCCCTTAGCATTATTGAAAACTCACTCTGCCCATATAGGGGTACGCCGCATCCGAGTCGATGCCATTGTTCTTCATGACGTAGAGGAAGGCGTTCACTATATAGCCGCCGTTGCAGCCCTTGTTGCCAAACATCATGGAGCAGTCCATGAGGTTCTGGGGACTGAGGGAGACTAGGGCGCCATTGGTCTTCTTCAGTTGCCCCTCCAATGAACCCACGGCACTGAAGGCCCAGCAGGACCCGCAGGAACCCTGCGACAGACAAGGATGAACTATATTGGATCCCAATGCCGTTTGAGGCAAGGCGATTTCCCAGTTATTCTCAGAGGGCTTCACAGGCCACATTTTAAGACCTGCTTACCCTAAGGTGTGTGCATGACTCAAGTCATAGACACTTTTGGCACAGCCATGTAAAAATATAAAAATCCTTGATGAAGGATCCCAAGGACTACAGCAGTTGGGGTAAAATGGACCTGGTTTTTGACTCCTGTTACAAGGCCCTTCTTTCTCCAGTCCAGGCTGGAGGGCAGGGCACTCTCGTCGACTCTGGTGAAGTTCAACAAGGCCCTTTCAACGTCGTCTGGAACAAGAGTCCCCATGAGGGAACTTGTTGCTTCCTCTTTAGTCTGCAAGGAAATACGATTAAAAGTGGAAGAGTGTGACCCCGTCATTCACACCACAACCCAACACATGTTACTCAAATACTTTCAGAAGCCAACTTCCCATAAAATAGTAATAATTAACTATAGAGTCATGTATATTAGTCTACCGTCAAAACGATCTGCCCTCATGACAAAGATACTAACCAAGTCTCCAAGGTGATTCATTGCCAGCTCAAAGGTGTGCATGCCTAGAGTGGCCTCTAGATTGTGGACATTGATCATATCCAAGTTCACCTCCCAGATTCGCCTGCGGCCCAACTCTTCAATCTGGACGGCAGCACAGGGGAAGCAAGTTTATATGACAACATAAAATATAGCTTGAGTTATTAGAGAGCACATTAGCATCACGCATCCTAGCACTATCAGCTAAAACAAGGCAGACTTCATGGCATACCCCAGTAACGCACAATATGACTAATGCCATTATAATGATACACAAGAACTTAGCACAGTCCCATTCAAACTAGCAAAAAGACTTTACATTTGGTGGCAATTGATTTTAAAAATGGAACAGCCATTTCAGTTCCAGGTTTTGATCATTTCACCTTAAAAACAACCAGTCTTTGAGGCTGTGCAAGTTCAGTTGGAAAATGTAGACAAATAACCAAATCCAGGCTACCTGATCAGAATACACTTTATTGTGCATCTGCTTCCAAAGTTCCCAATGTTTGTCGAGTTCTGGGCTGAAGATGGCCACCACGTATCCACACAGAACAGTGACTAGAAGGCTCCCAAACATGTTGCCACACCTAAAAACCCACCAGAAATGTGTGCCTTAGTACGACAACACACACACATTCACTTCACCGAATAAATAAAGGTTTTCTGAAACTATAAACCGTGTGTAGTGCAGGTAAACGGGAAATAATCCTGAAGTAATCCAGTTAAACCTGAATGCTTATATTGCCTCTAACATGTGGGGACTTGTGCACACTAAGCTATATAATAAAGCCAAGTGCCTTTAAAAAGCCTAATATAAGTGAAAGAGATAAACAGAGAACACCAAAAGAACCAGTTCCTAAATTCAAATGAGTCTCATTAAAACGTAGTCAGAAATGTGGTTATTTTACCAGGCGAACACAGCACTGACATACCTGCCGGGACACAGCAGACCATGGAAGGAAGTGGGAGCTAATTGGATATTATGCACCTGTCTGTGTTGTAGCTAATTGAATCAAGGTGTGTCTAATTGAGTGAGGAAGTAATGTAGTGCACAGCATTTACAGAGCTAAACAAATATGAATGGGAGGGAATCTGTAGACAAAGGAGGTTCATTTGACACTAAATACTAAAAAACTAAATAGAAACAAGCAAAACGTTTTGCTTGTTTTATGTTTTATCATAATGTATGGTATTTAAATTTTCTTTGTAATCATTGTTTAATATTCTGGTTCTTACTGCAATTTAGGATTATAACAAATAAAATAAAATAAAATAACCCAGAAGAAGCATGTACCAATGAGGAGACATAATGAGTAAAAACATTCAAAAGATTTTATTATATTTTTTGTGTGTTTTTTTGATGCTGAAATGATGGAAATGGAAACATGGATCAGTTGCCAACTGAAGGGTAGATGGGAAAGCGCGCTATCCCACAGAGATTCCTGTTCCTCGCCATTCGGATATACCCGCGATCTCCCCAATTAGTCCCCCAGCTGGAAAGGAAGAGCCATGTTGAAATGTTGAGAAAAGTAAAAGAAACGACTAAATATCCAATGTTCAGTTTTATACTTTATCATTGTACATGTTTGCGTGCAACTTTGAATATGTGGTATGTGTTTGGTCTTTGTAAGTCTGTGCTGAACACAAAAATGTATTATGCCACTGGAAACAAGCTATTCAAATGGAGTTACTGAAGGAAACATTTACTAAATGGTTAAAATAGTTGTATTTTTCCTTGTTTTCCTTCCTTGCCTTAAATGACACATTGTTTTGTCTCCAATGTCATGCATTTGTATTTAAATGTCCAATTGGGAGTATTATGTTTATTTAAGTGATTTAGTGGTATTCATATTGGCATATTTAGGATATTATTCCCATATTATATCAAACTAAGCCGCGGTCATTCGTACTCAATAGAGGTATCTTTACTATATAGCTCCTGCTAATTCCTATTGTAGGAAAGTCAGACCACAATCTGCTGTGTTCAGCTGGGTCTCCTTGGTTTGGGGTTTTAATGTATATCTGATGCTTTGTAATACACAACCACACTTCAAGCACATACACAAACAGCCTCCACACGGACAGGTTTGGGGATGGTCATACCTGTTTTTCACAATCCAGTAATCTTGTCCATTGTCTGTGCCGTAGCCCACCACCAGCACAGCATGGTTTGTCTTCAAAGGAGAGCAGTCTGACGGATTGTACACACCTAGGAAAAAGTTGAATTTTGTTTTAAATGAGTGCTTTAATCACGTAGAAGTCCATACACAATCAACTCTCTCAGTTTCCCCACTTTTTGCCTCCACATGAGCCAATTTGTATTGCTATATCCCTGCTATATCCCTGCTAATTTTTGACCAATCAGGGCATCTCTTCTGTGATTGGTTCGGGGAATCCATCTTGCCTGTCAATCACAGGTGCGTGAAATGGAACACTTTCTCAGTAAAAATAACATCTCTCTATGTACAAATAGCCTCCATTCTCACTTATTTTGATTGCTGCTGTATGTCTTCCAGTGATCTCATTTGCTGTACCGTGTATTTCCCAGCGATCTAATTGGTTGTACTGTATGTCGGTGTGTGGTCACCTCACCTCCATTGTAATTATGGAACGACTTCAAACTAGCGTTGATGCTGACCGACACAGGCCCCACCATTGCCACGACAGCTTGCAGGGCCTTTTCATCGCCACTCCGGACACCGTGGAAAGACAAGCAGGTGCCAGCTCTTCCATTGACTGAATACCGGCAATACCCGTCCTTTGAAGTGTAGGGAAATATTTACAAAGTAAAAACACGCACACAACTAGGTTGAATCGCGTACAGGCATGTCTGTCTGTGGCTGCATGCTGTCTGTCTGTCTGTCTGTACAGTATGTATGTTTTCCATGTATAATATGTATGCAAGTATGTCTGTCCGTCTGTCTATTGATCCATCTGTATGTCTGTCTGTCTGTACATTGTGGGTATGATTTGGAGTCAATAACGTCAGCAATTAACCTCTAAAGCAATTTAAAGGGCCCTTATTTTACCACCAGGTGTGACTGCGATTAGCCATGACTAGCCATTTTCAAAAACTGTCCTGCCCTGTGACTTGGTGTCACTTGGTGACACCCCCACAAGTGGAAGTGTCCACCAAGATGTGTGCTGGGTATATCTGCCTACCAGCCTACCCAGTGGACTGTAGCAACCGATTGGCTTTTCTATCCATCATACATCTAGGTGGACACTCCCACTTGTGATGTCACTTAAGCACTGGGCAGGGCAGATTTTGAAACGGCTTGTAATGGTTAATCACACTCGCACCTGTTGGTAAAGTAGAAGAACCTTGTGTTCATAGTCATAGTAAATGAACTTTACTAATGGAAAAAAAGGGGGACCTTCGCATTGTAGGGGTAGTATTTCGAGGAGTCGATGCCGCCGTTCTGGATGACGTACTGGAAGGCCTTGGAGACCCAGCCCCCATTACAGCCGTAATTGCTGTGGCTGCAGTCCACCAGGTTCTGGGGGCTGAGTGGCACCAGGACCCCGGTCTTCCTCTTCATCTGGCCCTCCAGGGACCCCACTGCGCTGAATGCCCAGCAGGAGCCACAAGACCCCTGGGGATTACAAGCATGTGTGTGTGATTGTGTGTGTGTGTGTGTTTCTGTGTGAGGATGTGTAATGCAAGTGTGCGTGTTTATTTGAGTGAGGGTGGGTGTGTGTGTGTGTGAGGGGGTGTAATGCAAGTGTGGGTGTTTATGTGTGTGCAAGTGTGGGTGTTTATGTGTGAGTGAGGGTGTGTGTGCATGTAAGTACAGTGCATACGGAAAGTATTCACAGCGCTTCACTTTTTCCACATTTTGTTATGTTACAGCCTTATTCCAAAATGGATTCAATTTATTTTTGTCCTCAAAATTCTACGCACAATACCCCATAATGACAACATGAAAAAAGTTTTTTTTAAATGTTTGCAAATTTATTAAAAATAAAAAACGAAGAAATCACTTGTACATAAGTATTCACAGCCTTTGCTCAATACTTAGTTGTGGCACCTTTGGTAGCAATTACAGCCTCAAGTCTTTTGGAATATGAAGCCACAAGCTTGCCACACCTATCTTT
>OOFG01059877.1:0-22282 GCA_900323295.1 Molva molva
ATATTCTAAAATGATGACTTTCTAACTTTTTAAAATCCCATGTAGCTTTTCTCCTCAGCACTTGTTAGTTCACACTTAGACAGTGATAACCTTGGAGGATTTTCCATTGAGGATGTGAAGAAAGAGATCAAAAGAGGAAGCAAACTGGTGAGTGTCCAAAGTTAAAGACTTGGTAAGGTAAACAAAATCATATTTCTCCCCCGGAAAATAATTTGCACTGCTTAACTGAAATACATTTTCAAGGAATTTGAGGAAATGTATTCAATTATTTCATTCATATTTAAAAATGTTGACCACCTGTGCTTGGACATATAGATGCTTTTGGACTTTTGGACATACAACCATATATCGACACCTAATGTCAATATTTACATTGTGTAAATTGTGTCCTACAGAATAAACACAGAAAACATGTCTGCGTCCCTCGCCTTTGTTCTAAATTAGCCTGAAGACAAACTTAGTCTAAATACAAAATGAACCCCTATAATGTTTGTGTTGACTTTGCCTTTGGCAGATCAGTATAGCTGATATAACTGGTGGCCTATCTGTGTGTGTGTGTGTGCGTGTGGGTGTGTACGTGCCGGTCGGTGTAACAGATGTGCTCCTCGTGTCATCGACCCGGGGCTACTATCGGCTGTGATGTGAAGACGTGCCGGAGGACTTATCATTATTACTGTGCTCTGAAAGACCGCGCGCAGATCAAAGAGAATCCCTCGCAAGGGATCTTTCTGTGAGTCACATTGCACATGCTATGAATGCTATCAATGCTATCAATAAAGATAAAGTACAAAATTTTACAGAATTTTTTCTTTCTCTTTGTTGCAGTGTTTATTGTCGCAAACACAGAGATGCCTCCCGGGATGGTCCCGAAGGTAACATGATCTTCAGAATGGTTTTATTTATAACATGACTTCTACATATGGACATAACATTCCTTTCCTTTTGCAAAGTGCTTAACAATAAGAGGAATTGTTTTGAAAGGATTCTGACTATTCAGCTTTATACTACCATTGGCTGATAAGCTGCTATTGCCGCACACTAAATTGTCAGGCTTTACTTTTTAACAAATGGAAAAGCAAATTAATTTGTCTTTTCGGTAATTCTGTATACCTTTGATATAGATGGACATACTACGACATTAGTTTAGTATTACCAACAATGTGCACTTTCATTTGGTCTCAATATTTTAACGTCTTAGAATGTTATATCTCACCAATTATATAATATATATATATATGCTTCTTATGTAATTTATGCAAATCACACCTGTAATTATATCCCGACATTAGCGAGTAGTTGGGCAAGTTGTGTCAGTCAACAACATGTAGTAGAAAGTCGTATGCGTTAAGCCTACAGCGGTTCCATCATCAGTGTAGAGAAAATGCTTCTAAAAAATAAATCTTTCCAACGCAATGTTTCTTGGGTTTTGTCCTTCAGTTAATTTTTTAGCTTGGGGCTATGTTGTTTCATGCGTTTTATTTTTATCAATGATGATTATAAATTTCATCAATTATGTTTCCATTCTAGACGAAGAGGAGGATGTGGCCAATGAGTCAGATTCGTCCCCTCCCCAAAGTAAGGGCCGTGGAAGGTTTGAGAAGGGGAGAAACAAGCTTGGATCTCACGGTCAGTCAGAAGATGGATGCTCTACCTCCTCCCAGGGTGCAGACGAGGAGCGGTCGTCACATGTAAGACAACAAGCCTGTTCTTTGGTTTGGTTTGGTAGTTAATCTCCCAAGCAAACATTAACATTGTCACTAATAACTTGTTAACATAACATTTTCATAACCTAACATTTTAGCGAGACCGGTCACCACTGAGGGCTAGCCCTGGAGACAGCGGGCAGCGCTGTGGCTTCTGTCATGCAGGGGATGAGGAGAACCAAACTAGGGGTGTGCTCCACACTGATAATGCAAAGAAGGTTGCAGCACACTACAGGTGTATGGTAAGTGCTGAACATCCTAATGCTTGCTGTTTACGGGAACCTTTTTGGGGTTTGGTAAAACACTGGAATGTTTTTATAATGTTCATTTTGTTTTTACCCCTCGCCACTTTTGTTTTCTCACAGCTGTTTTCATCTGGGACAGTTCAGCTAACCACTACTTCACGAGCCGAGTTCGGAAATTTTGATGTCAAAACAGTCCTCCAGGAAATTAAGAGAGGGAAAAGAATGGTGTGTAGCTCAGCCGTTTCCAACGTCATTTCAACCATTTCTTTGGATTAAATTGAGTTGTAGTAATTCACACTTTGAGTAGTACTAAATAAAGTAATATTTTTTCTTCTGCTTTTTAGAAATGTACACTCTGCAGTCAGTTAGGTGCAACAATTGGGTGTGAGATCAAGGCATGTGCGAAGACCTACCATTATCATTGCGGCCTGCAGGACAAAGCCAAGTATATTGAAAATATGGCACGTGGCATCTACAAGTAAGCACAAACACAACGTAAACTCATCAGTTTTTACGTAATTACAGCTGTGGTTATTATTGAGTTGGATTCATTAGTTTAATATCACACAGAAATGATCATGATATATTCTGTGTTTATTGGTTTTAAGACTTTACTGCAAGAATCACAGTGGCAACGAGGAAAGAGATGAGGAAGACGAGGAGAGAGAGAATCGCAGTCGAGAGCAGGCTGCAAATGACCGCGCAGCAACACTAACTGAGTCGCAACTGAACGGACACTAGGGTGAAATACTGGTCATACAATATGATCTTCCATATTTACCTTTTAAATGCATATTTACTACTCTGCAACTTAATGTTGCAAATAATTGACAGGGAATGCAATACAGTATTACAACATAACTCACACTAATGAAAATAAAATTTTGCATGTTACGTACAATAATGGTTGTTCTGGTGTTTTCCACTTTTTATAGGTTCAAGACGAGGATCACATATTTGGGGTAGAAGAAGAGTTCAAAGATGGGACAAAATTATCTATTTTTAATTACTGAATCTTGGCCAACAGAAAGTCTCCCACAGATTCTTCCAGGGGACAGACGTGTTATCAGGATATGCAGCGGTTGTCGCCATGAAGCCAACATGAAGATAAACAATTTCCCTGCCCATGGATCGCTCCATCATTCCTTCTCTTGTAGTCTCGGTTTTGGGCGAAGTAAAGGCATATGTAATTTTACCACAAAATGATATATGATTGGACGGGTCTTTGGATTGCCATATATCCTGCCTATTTGCCCCATGGTTTACATTTAACTTGCCTAGACAGACATATTCTTCCTATAGCCTAGCTTCTGATGGATTCACGTTTAAGAGGGTTGTACTTCTTATTGTCTATATGAAGCCGTGCGATTTGATTGATCATGTCTTATGGTCTGGGAGCCCTTCTTTCTTTGTATGTAACATTTTGCTACTGTATCATCATCACCGTGAATGATTTTGAATATTTGAACTCATACAGTCACAATTAAAGTTTTTTGCCAGCATGCACTTGTATCTCTCCACTATTAAATGTGGTATTTTTTATGTTTCTTCTTAAGTGCTCTTCCCCCCTGTACTCCCTGAAAGGTATCCATTAAATTGGAAAAATGTTTTATTTTACACATAAGTGTTTGTGAGTCTCGAGTATTATGGCCTGATTGCATCAGGGGAAAAAGAAAGATCACCTTGCTACTTTGCTATAATAGGCCTATTGATCTTAACCGGTGGTGTCTACTCATCACTCACTACACATAACTTGATAGCTCATGCAGACTGCAACTACTACATTTTGGTTAAAGACAAATTAGCGGAATTAAATTAAATGATAAATATTTTTTATTAAAACAATTTAAACCCAATTGTTGCACCTAACTTACTGCAGAGTGTACATTTAATAAACTAAATGATTAAGTACTACAGACCTGTTGTATATCGAGAGGCCAAACTACATACCATCAACATAATGTAGTTCCCGTTTCCCACATGGGCGGTACTAAATAATAGACAGTCCCCCTCATTTGCCCACCCTCTTTCTGCGTCAAGTCTGAATGTACAGCGGAAAAGCCGTCATAGCAACGTAGTATGCTAGCAAGCACTGTGACTGGAATAAGAGTGAAGTCTCTGTGACGGTACCTTTAGAGGAACTTGAGGAAATTATTCTAAACTCGGGTGTGGAGTCCGTAAAACCGACTGATATTTTCATGGCGACATCAAGCTCCTCAGTTGTGGTAAGTTCCTTTTACCAGTCGTGAATGAACAGAGGACGAATGCTTAGGCGGTAACTATGGGGGTGGGTTCCAGGGTTAGGTTATGCTTTGCGATAGAAGAAACCAAAATCCGTGGAGTAACTCCTTGTAAAATAACCAGCAATTATTTTAACTTCCTGGATTATTATCCGTTTAGGGTCCATAGACGGACTTACATCGCCAACGTTATAGTCAGACAACGGAGGTACGTGCATTTTAGCTGGGCCTGTGTCGTCTTGTCACTCGCGTGCTCCACGCATGGTACATGTGACGTTAGCGAGCGCACACACTCGTGCCTTAAACCTGTCAAAGGAAATGCATAGTATGGGAAAATACAAAACAACGCAGGCAAAGCTCACAGGCACACAGTGGTTTGTACGAATGTGTCGAATCGCTATTTAATACTATATGCTTAAACCTATGGTATGCATTAATGTACTACTAAACATGCTACTACATGCAGTTAACGCGCTACGCTTGTTTTGCTTGTGCACCACACTTAGTGTGCGCAATAGGGATCATGGTTGTACTATTATTTTAATGGTAGCCAAACTAAGCAATTAAAATATATATCAACTAACATTTTTACTTAGGTAAGGTTATGGATAAATGTATATTGTCAATAGGTTCATTGGTTGAATAGGTTGAATAGTTAAACAGACATTCAGCCATGTTTCCAGAAATAACGTTACATCAAAATGACCTTCATCTACAGATAACCCAGAATCTATTCATGAATGTTTCACAACTCACTCAACACTCACTTGTGTTCAATAGTGTCTGTCATTCAATTACAGAAGGGTTACCTTATTTTAAAACATATCATGATTCTTGTCTGTTACGTTCCCCAAACCTAACTCTAACCATACAAGGAAAGACTAAAAAGTAAACATTTGCTATTTTTTACAGCAAAGCGACAGCCGATCCTTCACATAATGTCCCCATGGCCACAGCTGCTGGCTATTTTAAAACAAGCCCAAACAGAAGGGCCTGTTTTCAGCAGAGTAACCAAAACCATAGCACCACCACCATGGGAACCAATTTTTGCTTCCTTTCGCTACTGTAAGAAAATACCCACTACTGCCTTATGAAGTTCTGGGCCACTGTCAAGACCACCTTGTCGTCACATGACATGCCATTAATGTTCTAGCTTCACGTGACTGTCAGCGCTTTCTAGCAATTGGATTTTAGAAAAGCAGCAAATACTTAATAAGCATGTTTTGGAATTACTGGAAGGAGCCAATGCTTTTGTTATTAGTAGCAGTGGTAACGAGAGCTGAAGAACGTCTTATACATGGTAGTGCAGTTGAAAGCTTTTAATATTATTATTACTTTGTTCAATACAATAACAATTTAGTTTTACTATGACTTATTTTGGTTAAGGTTGCGTGAGCCACACATCTGATAATTTCCGTGTTCTATAATAGCTTTTAGGGCACAAAAGAAAATAACATTATTTTGAGCAGAAAAACAGAAAGTGCACGTGCTTACAAACACACTCACACACACGCGCCCACTTTTCCAAATTCCTGCCTTGCACCAAGCGATCGCATATTAAGATTGTTGCAAGCCTTTCCTTGTCTTCTTATTACTTGAACTAGTAAACATGCATTTCATTGTATTTCAGATCAGTGATGAGGAGAAGGGCTATGACCTGGACCTTTTCTGCATACCAAAGCACTATGCTTGTGACTTGGAGAGGGTTTACATCCCACACGGGCTCATCCTGGACAGGTTGGTATCTCATTCTGGGGAAAAGTGTTTGATCCTCACATTGCCTGACATTGCCTTTAGCTATAGTGCTGCCCTCACGACAATAGGTAATAAAGAAAAGCCTGACCTTGTTTGCTCTAAGGTCCATGCTCAATCAGACTTAAGTTAACGAGGCTTTACAAATAACTGTCCCATCTTTGCTCCCTAAACCCCCCCTTGGCAACCCCCCTAACAGGACGGAGAGGCTGGCCAGGGAGATCATGAAGGAAATGGGGGGGCACCACATTGTGGCTTTGTGCGTGCTCAAGGGGGGCTACAAGTTCTTCGCTGACCTGTTGGACTACATCAAGGCCCTGAACAGGAATAGTGACCAGTCGATCCCGATGACTGTGGACTTCATCCGTCTGAAGAGCTACAGTGTAATTATACTTCTGCTGGGAGGACTTCATGTGTATGAGTGGCGGGTGTTTCTGTCTTAGGCTTGGTGACGTAATTTTGGGTGTAGGCACAAATAAAGCCTTTGTCTTTATTGTAAGAAACAACATAAGGCTAAAATATTTCCCCTTATTAATGTGTTAATAGATAACTTGCCCTTGAGAACAGATGAGGGAATCTGTAATGTGACCCAGTTTGATAATTTCTTGACAGAATGACCAGTCCACAGGGGATATAAAAGTAATAGGTGGGGATGACCTGTCTACACTCACAGGAAAGGTGAGCATTGAAAACCGTATGATGAATGCCATATAATATTTCTTCACATATTTAGCTTCAATAGGTCAACTATTTAACTGCTGTAGTAATTTAACATACTTTCCCCACTGTCATCATTATTCTAGAACAAGAGAGTCGGAGCTAGAATTGTGATATATCATAATATATGGGGTCAAGGTTTTCAAATCCGGGCTGTAGCACTGATAAAAAAAGATGAAGATAAAGAACATTCAGCCGTGTTTATATTGCTAGGGGGTCCGTTTATTGTTATTTTAACAAACATCAAAGTTCTTGCTTTGTTTGTCTTTCCCAAACAGAACGTCCTGATTGTGGAGGTAAGCTTTCTCTTCCTATTAGCTTTAGTTAGTCTTACACTTTTGCATGATCACGTCAATAATGTTAAAAACTCCCTTTCTTCTTTCAAGGATATTATCGATACAGGGAAGACAATGAAGACATTATTGGAACTCCTTAAACAGTACAATCCCAAAATGGTTAAAGTAGCAAGGTAATGTTTCTACTTGTTGCCGTCTTTCAAATCCTAACTAGAAGAACCTAAATTAACATAAATGTTTTTATTGTGCTATATGTGGTTGGTCTACACTGCCCTACAAAGGCAAACAGCAGTATCTGCGTCAACAGTGATTCTGAAAACAGCAAAGTGCAGTAACCAGTTCTTCAAGATATCTTGTTGTTGTTGTATCTTGTTTTTTCAACATTAACAAACAAAAAATAGTTCACTTCTAAGTACATAAAAAATTTAACTTTCAATTTTTGGACAGAACAGAAACAAAAAAAAAACAGAAACAGAACACAAACCAGAAGTACTATTCTGTTGGAATATCCACTCCAATTAAGTTAAACCAAGATTATGTATTAATGCCCTGACAAACCAAACCAACATCAAAGAACTAGCCATGATAATGGCCGACTGTTGCGTTGCCTCGCGTCGTCTGTTTTTGCCAAAAAGTTGCCGTTAAACACACCGCAAAGACTACAGCCAACAGCCAACTAGCACGTACGTTCTGTGCCTGCGTGAGAGGAGATAACTCTCCCTACCAGCTGGAAGGATATATACAAACATGAAACAAAGCAGCACGATCAGGGTTTTCCACAAGGCTAGGCAGACCTATTGCTAAAGTTAGTGATCTAGTCATGTGTTTTGGGGTAGTGGCTTTGGAAGGAGGCTTAAAGGAAGAGGTAGGATTTTTTCGGTTGGACATATTCAAAATTTCTAGCTTACACTTGTTGGTTCCTCCAAATTCCCTACCCTGGCTTCAACCTCATCTTCATCCTAATTATCATCTTGCACAAACAGCTTAATCTCTATCACTTCATTGGTGACGTATATAGAATACCAAGGCAGTCCGCAGTGCCTGCAGTGTTATGCAGATACTGCAGGCTGCCTTGGTTTTGAGCCAAATTCTGTAGTTTGCAATTTGTAGAAAGATTGAAGATACTTTGTCATAATATAAAACATGTCCACAAATTAATTTTGAGTCATAAATTGACAAACATTTTAGTTACTGCGGATTGCCTTTGTAGGGCAGCACACTCCATTCATTAATTCTTACATTTTAGCTTTTTTCAGTCCTTTGGGATAATTGTTCAATCATGTTTTTAAGTGTCTTTGTTTGCACTTTACTCTCGCACCTTGAAGATCATGAAAGTTGTGTCATTGATGTGTTTGGCATTGCCCACAGTTTGCTGGTGAAGAGGACACCGAGAAGTGTTGGTTACAGGCCAGATTGTAAGTTTGAGCAACAATTATTTTGACCATTACCGTAATTTGATAATTGTGAACTAAATTATAATTTATCGAGATTTTATGTTTTGTGAACCAAATATAAGTCATTTTTTTATTGCTTCTATGCAATTACTTCCAGTTGTAGGATTTGAGATCCCAGATAAATTTGTGGTTGGGTATGCGCTAGACTACAACGAGTACTTTAGAGATCTAAATGTAAGTATACAAAATTAAATAAAACTTTATTACAACTCTTAATCATCAATCATATCAATTATTCACTGATAGTTCTAATGGATTTGAATTGTTTTTCAGCATATCTGTGTAATTAGTGAAAACGGAAAAGAGAAGTACAAGGCATGAAGAAGAGGACTTCATTGTCACAAATGATTGATGGAAAGAGCTTTGAAGGCTTTAGCTAATTTTCTAATGAATTTCTACATAATTATGTAATGGAAAATATTAATTAAATTGCAGCTCATATCATGTGTTTTTTTTTAACTTCAGAAACCCTGAGGAATCGGTGCTATAGGGATAATCCTGAAACATTTAGCACCAGTTTTAACATTCACCTTTTTGAACTCTTTGGGATGCCATGTATGTTTGAAACCGCATGGACAATTTGGTCAACTTTATTTTGATAAATGTATTTACAGCAATGCTACTAGTTGAGGTATGGCATCACTAGTATTATGCTACTCCAAAATAAGCCTGCTATTGTATAATTGTTTGCTTTAATCACAAGTTTGTCTTTTGTTATTTTATTTGAGAGCAGACAATAGCCTTCAGGCAAAAGAGCGTGAATGGAGGACAACTGTTTGTCTTTCTTGGTTTGATTGATATCTACATGCTGATTGCAAAGTAAAGCAGATATGAGTTTGTTGTTGACAATAAATGCACATGAGATTGGCCATGTTTAGAATTTTTTTAAGTTAATTGGGACGACTGGTTTTGGCCTATCTTTTCTTTGTATGCTGTTTAATTTGGGGCGCACGCGCATCTACATTTTATCTTTATATAGCTGGAACTTTGGCTGTTAGGCATACGACTATTGATTTCACAAAGAATGAAGTGAACTGTCATCCTCTGTAATTAGCTTCACAACATGCATTGCAAATAATCTAACCTTGCGCTTCCTCTTTAGAGGAGTATTGCGCTTTACACAGGACAGAATCAATGTACAACAACTGTATATACATATTTCTTTACCTGATTTTCCATTAAATGATTCTTTGTCTGAGCAGCGAAATTTCCTTCAGATGTGGGACACCAGCTGCACCAGTAAATAGGGTTTAGGTTAGTTTTGTCAAGGATTTACCCAACCAATTATTTTAAAATGTGTATTTGTGTTGATATTTATAACATTCATGGCCCAAAGTTATTATGATGCATGAAATAAACATGTCAGAGCATCAATCTAAACCTGTGAAATTACTATTTTATTACTGTTACTCTAATACCATTAAGATGACAAAAATACTCCAATATAACAACCATGAAATTAAGTCATAAACAATATGTGTTAGGCTACCTGTGGTATAAAGAACTTTGATTATGGCATTTACAGATGTTATTGTTTTACAAATACTAAACAAAGAAACGCGATTTATAAGAATATTTTGTCCCACATTCAGAACCAGTCTAGCTGCCCTCTTGCGGTAAGATTAGGCCCAATGTTTTACTCCGTTGATACATTTTACAATGTATGAACCATGTCAACAGGCCATACATTGTACAATGTATGAACCATGAACACAATTATTGATTTGTTTGAGGATAAAGTTATCCATTAACAAAATGCTATAGAGATATAGTTGTTATCAGTAATAAATAGTTAGGCACAATGGCCTTTGCATGGGAAGGTTTCATTTTAACTTACATTTTACAATGTACTTTAATAAACATATTCGTTTGATTGAGGACACAGGTTACCCCTTAACAAAATGCTATAAAGCTAATATAATTAAGTTATACACAGTTGCATTTGAATGGGATGGTTTCGTTTTAACTAAAGTGCATGCCGGTCGAAGCGTTTTCATTGGACAGATCGGCTCGCGTTCAACTGAAAGGGGCGTGAACTTTGAGGTAGCCTTGATAGCCACTGTAAAAGCATCTGTGTGAGGAACATCGTTTTCGGCGCCGTCCAGGATATCATATACGTTTTTTTTGTTAGACGCGGTTTGAGTCTTTGACATATGGTGATGGCTATTAAGCTGATGGACTCGGGTGTTTAGTTGGCAGATTGTTAGTAAGGCCTGTGGACATGGCATTGTGGCTAGCACCTAGCCTCTTCCAGCTAGCGAGCTGAGTGGCCTAGAGAAGACTTGCTTTAGAGTAGCATAGTGTTAGCTTCCCTCAGCTAATGCACTGTGGGCTATAGTAACGTTAACATAACTAACAACGTCGTTCAGTTTTTTTTTTTTTTTTTTTTTAAACCTTTGCTATACATAAGGACACTTTACGTCGCCTTCTTCACTGGTTAGTTGAACTCACTTGAGGCGTTAGCATGCAAGCGGCGTTCCAGAAGTTACCTCGTCAGTCGATGCTGTTCTGCTCACACGGACTAACGGATCGCTAGCTAACTCTACCAGGCATTGTGCGTTGTGTAGCTAGAGCATGCTAACCAGTACCAGGAAAGTTGTTACCTGGTCATAACGTTAACCGCAAGGTTAGAATAGGGCTGTAGCACTTGTTGTGTTTTAAACACTTAACGCTTGAGGGAACGTGTGATCGTTCACTTACCACTTGCATGGCCATTAACGTTACAATGTAATGCAACACAGGGCCTGGTGGATTGGGCCATGTTTACAGCTGCTGGAGTGTTTGCCTGTCTATAACGTCTGCTCAATAGTTAATTGAACACTAAGACTTTGTAAATGTTCAACCGACAGCCCTCTAGAGTTAGCATTAGTTTCGTTGGAGTAGTGTTTCCACTATCAAGATGAACAATCCTGCAGCTATGACACAAGAAAAGATGGAGTTGGATCTTGAAATCACAAATTCACTTGTTCAAACTGATGGACATTTGAGAAGATCGAACAGTGCACCCATGATAAATGGCCTAAGGTCTTTATTTTTTCACTTGGACCTATGCTCATTATATCATGTCTAAATGACTGATCTTTATTTTGAACCGATTCAGTTTGAAAGCTAATTTTGCAAGTTTCAATGACTGAATAGAAGCCTTTGGTATTTGATCACATGCAACGTACAACGTATGTTATGGCGCTGTTAGTGATCTGTATTATCATCATTACAGTGACACTTGTCAAGTGTTCCAGCGAGAGGTTCTTCGCAGCAGGAGAAATAGCACAACTGTTGTCAACAGGCCCAATATGGTATTAAAATGTTTACTATGCACACATAGGTACTTAATCGGCATTCTTTCTTTCCGTTATTTTTTTAAATTAAATCCATCCCTGTAATCTCCATTTCCAGGTTCCATCGTCACCCATTCGAGTGCCCAGCACAAGACTTCATCAGATAAAACAAGTGAGGACTCCTGTCATGAGCACAAGTTATAATGCACGTTATTATGATTTAAATTTGATCGTATCCCATGCTGACTTGCTTTTAAACCAACAAGTGGGACACATGGCTAACAGACTGCCATGTCTAGCAGCTATGCTTTAGAATAATCCACAATGTAAGGCTATCCATTTCTGCAACAATGTTTTCTTTTGCAGGAGGAGGGTATAGACGTAATGAACAGGGAGACCGCTCACGAGAGGTAAGTCATTTTATGGAATATTAAATAGGGGGGCCTTTGTATGGATTCAATGTGGAAACATGTATCTTGTGAAGGTAATGGCTGCCTTGCCAAGCTCCAACCTCTTGCTCTGCCTGTGTCCTGCAGGGAGGTGCAAGCAGCCATGCAGATGAGCCAGTCCTTGGACGAAAGCCTCAATCTGGTAAAGCAGGATTCTTGCATTTTACTCTGTTTAGCCATAAATGACCCTACCAGTGCAATTTTTTTGACAAGGTTTGTGCATATAGAGGTTATGGTTTTCAGTAGCTGTTTGCATACCTCAAGAAGTTTCTGTTGATGTTTTAAAATTGTGAATAGAAGCCTGCTTGTGGTAGGTCCTTTTTTGATGATTACTGGTACCCACTCAATAACTTTCATACAGCTATGCACACTCAGATTGATGAAAACACGGGGGATAACTAATGATGCATGTTATGGCCTATGGTCACGGTTGGCCATTCTCTTTCATAGTAGAGTTTGGACACATATAAACATGCTAGATTAACTCTTGGAGTTATCAGGGCCACCAGTCTCTCGAGGACAGCCTGAGTAGGTAGTATAATACTCCAACATGTTATTTCCTTACGACACGTGATGTCGTGCGGTAAATGGGAAGTCGGTACTAAATTCTGACACACGGCCCTGTAATGGCTTGGTAATGATACAATGGTACAATGTTTGTCTGTCCTGGCATGTGACCAGCCAATCATTGGGAACTGGTTCTAACCTCTTCATTCACCTTTCTTGCAGAGCGACAACGATTTGGAAAGGTCTACGTCGTCGTCTCCAAAGAGAATCGACTTTGTGCCCGTCTCCCCCGCCCCGTCCCCGACCAGAGGGATCGGCAAGAAGGTGCAGCTCTCTGCTCCTTTTGTCATGTTGATGTTTTCTTTCTTCTGTTGATGCTCTCCTCACTTTGCTGGCAGAGCTCATGATAGTTTGACTGATTTAAATTTCTTTAGGAGCTAACTGGTGTCTGTTGTGGTTTGTGTTATTGCGAGCAGCAGTGTTTCTCTCCCTCGCTACAAAGTCTGGTGAGCAGTAACGGCCTCTCTCCCAGCCCCATCCCCAGCCCTACCAGGCGCTTCAGGTGAGCACCATTTGGTCTTTGATCCAAAGTGACCGGTCATTAAGGAGCAGGTAGAGGGTGAGGCATTTATCCTTTTAGGCTGGGACTCCAGCAGGCCTGGACTAGCCTGCATCAGTTTCTTGTTACTTGTATCCCAGTTGTTGTTGTTGTTATTGTTATTATTATTATTATTATTATTATTCAATGCCCGAGGCATTGAATAATATTAGACTGGTAAGTTGACCCTCTTAATGTTGACTGGCCAGCATTAGGTTCATTATGAGGTTTATAATTGCACAGCATGGTGCTACTCGAGTTACAAGGGACTGCATGAATTCCAGTAGGATCTGTATCTTTTGTAAGGCTGTGCATTCACTCTGCATGTTATGACCTATGGTCACGGTTAGCCATTCTCTTGATGGTAGAGTTTGGACACGTACAAACATGCTAGATTAACTCTTGGAGTTATCAGGGCCACTAGTCTCTCGAGGACAGCCTGAGTAGGTAGTATAATACTCCAACACGATGCATTATTTGCACCGTTTCATACCAGTTGCTGAAAATATGTTAACATTGTATTTCTGCATTTAAGTCTCAAAATGTACCTTAACTAATTTCTATGCAGAAGGGTGGAGATTCTATGTATTATGGTTTTAAATGCTCTGACAGTATATAAATTGTATAAATATATCTTGGTTTGCCTTGTGTAGCAGACGCAGTCAAAGTCCCATCAACTGCATCAGAGCCAGCATACTGGGGCCAATCAAACGCAAAGGTACGGTTGCAAAATCCAAAAATGCTGTTTGGGAACGCCTTTGGTTTCCGCGAAAAGCACTCTATAAGTCAAAGATATAGATTTATTCAACAAAATTTGAAAAGTACCCGATTTTTTAAATTAAAGTTGAACTTTAATGTCAACCCTCTAGCTGTAGTTTACCAACTCAATGAACTTTTGATGATGACAGGACTTAGATTTCTGTACATTTATTTTAAACGACATCCTTTTGTTTTGCAGGGGAGATGGACATGGAGAGCCAACCTAAAAGGCTCTTTCAGGGGATTACCACCATGTTGTCAACAGATATATCCCACCTGTCGGATGTCAGTTCCTGGTAAGGCATTTATCCCCAAATCAGAATAGCCTAAGATACTCTCCTTCCTGTGTTCTTGTTGCCTTGAAGAGGTTTTAACAAAGTGTTGACCTTGGAAAATGTTGTTTAGCCTCTATACAAATTGTATTATATTTGCTTTAATCCACCAAGATAATTAAGACTTACAGTACTACAGTATAAATTGGAATCCATTAGGACATGTTTACAAGGTGTGATGCTGTCACATACAGCATCCATTTGATGCATTTTATGTACTCTTTATGATTATTGCAATTTCTGGGTTGTATCTCATGGTTGAATTGGTTTGCTTTGGATAAAAGCTTAGGCTAAACAAATGTAATGTAATAGTATAGTCACGTTAAATGTTTTCCATCAGTCCCAGCCCAGAACTGCTGGACGGCAGCCTCAGCAGTGTGTGCTCTTCCACTGGATCGCCTGGCAAAATGGAGGGAGTCTCACCTTCCTCCAGCAATTCTCCCTTCACATCCCTCCAGGACCTGTCTCCTAAGTGAACAAGGAGACTTGCAAGATACACTAGATTAGGATAAAGAGACACTAGAGTAAGATAAAGATAAAATGGTAAAACAAAGGTCTCCCTCTGAGGAGGAGGAAGATTGTGTTTCCTTCTCGGACCCTCCTCCCTCACCTAGCTTTAGTTTAAGTGGATTTTCTCCATGTTTTGCTTTTGTGAGGCTGGTGGTTTGGCTTCAGGTTGGAGGGTCCTGGTATGTCTGAAAGGAAACAAAAGCCATGGTTGTGTGCTTTTCTTGTAGAGACACAGGTGGGGCTGCTATGATGGAGGAATGAGGAAGACGTTATGGGCACCAGCTGCTAGTTGTGGAGTTTGTTTTTAATGGTGCATCGCTTCATAGTGATACTGTGTTTCCATGTCTATACTGCCAATGTATCAGCTGGTTCTCTCCCGCGAGAGACATTAAGCACTGGACAAAAAAAATGACTATCTGGATGTGTAGAATGCCCTGTTTGTGCTGGAAAACGTTTGTTCACAGGCCTTTTGTCTGTACAGTCTGCAGGTTTTGTATGAAAGGATTTAAATTATTTTTGTTCCTCTTGCTTTATTGTACATGTATATGTGTATATATATTAACCATGTCTAATATCATAGTTTTAATTTAGTTATTGGCTATGAGGTTGAACACAAGGCACAGACCTTCAGCAAGCCACCAAATTCATGGCGAGGACGAAGAGGCATAATTCAGCGTTCCTGGTTACAATTTTACTGTATTGGAAGTTGTCTGTAACACGAGTTTTCAGTTCCCTGTACTTCATTTTTTTATGCCATAGGCTGTAAACTGTGTTGAGATTTCCATGCCAGCTTGTCAAACTTGCTGCAAGTTGAATTGCCTGTTTGGGCAAAAGACTTAACTTGGCAGATGATCAGACTTAATCAGAGAATGCTCTGTATTATTGGGATTGAAACTTTTAAGGCTGCTCTGTCGCTGTTTATACATAATTGTATGCTGAGTAACATTTATGTGCATACAATTTCTTCCTCTGATACTGGCACAAACATTTTAGGGAAAAAAGATATTGACTTTAAATTCTTTTTTGTTTTTCCTGTTTCTGCTTTGGTCAGTTTGAAAAAGAGATTTGATGCAGAACCTGTTCCTGCAGTGATGTTTCAGTTGTATGTGAACCATATGTGGGGAAGTTCTAAAATAAACCCATTTATTCTTGTTCAAGTGTAGAAGTACTGTCTGTAAGTCATTTAGGACTTTATTTTGCACCGGAACTTGATTTGTTTTTCAGATTCCTTGATTAAGGCAAAGCCAATGCACATTTCTTCTTTTAGGACCTTTTAGCTTTCGATCTTAAAGTAAGGAGGTCATTCGCTTTTTAGTTTTCTTTAGAAAGGTGGATTTAAGTGCAGATTTTCTGCCTCCTTTTTACAAATAATCATATCTTGCTCTGCTGTCCATATTGTTGTTTATTTCCACTAGTTCTGGTAGTCTATTTGCCCCCACAGCCATATATTTAAGTGTCCTTAAATTGTATTATACATGCAGTAAACACCCTGCTACGGTAGTGTTCTGTGTGGTAGCCATCAATTATTATTCAGTTTCTTGAATATCCTGCACTATTGACACAATTATAAATTGTTATGTTCCCACAAGTATAAGTACATCTGGGACACTACATCACGAAATGTCAAATGTTCCTCGCATAACCTCAAATAACTCACCACGGAATTTAGGGCGAGAAAGTCTTTCATCTCTTGACGAAGCATTAAGTTGAACATCAGTCTTATAAGAAAAGTCACTTGGTGTGAATGACCCCAGTGGACGTCTAAATGTTTCTCATAGATTAAGTGTTTCCTGATCTGCAGACAATATGCAGACGTGTTGAGACTTTATTCAACATTTAATGAAGAAGCCAGTACAACATATGAACTGTATGTCATTAAAAAAAATCCTGGGGGGGGGGAGAAGACTCAAATGCCAATACATGCAAGTACCTGCATTTAGTCCTGAATCTACACTAGTCTAAAATTGTATAATATGACAGATGGTGACATGTAAACCCATAACACAACTGAAATGGCTTTATATACATGGAACGTAAGACAACAAAAATGGCTTTATATACATGTAGCAATTTGCATGAAAACTTAATCATGTTCATCATATTCTGTTAAATGGTGGCAAAGGAAGTACAGACACAGGGAATATAACATTAGTATACAGCTGTAATGCAATGTCCCTTATCTTACTTCACCAGCCCTTTCTAGGGCCCAAAGGGCCAGTTCCGTAGACGGAGAAACCCTTGACCCAGGCTCTAGAGGTCTTCATTGTCTGTGTTTGTTCAATGATATATGTTAATTCATATAAATACATTTCAAAACAAGTAGGCAATAATGAATATGCTTCAAGGAAGGGGTCCGAGATGAACAGATATCCCAGGGCCCTGTTCCCTTACTGCCAGCTGCACAGTGGGACACATCCCTGGGTATTACAGGGCTCTTTTCTCGCTCGTATCTCTCCCAGTTCACTGGCTTCATGTACGTAGGATGACCATTGTAAGAAGACCTGTAAAATATAGTTGATTTTAGCAGATGCTTTCAGCAGCCAAAGTGACTTGCAGTTGACTTGAGTTAGATGTCATAATGGAGGTAGGGGTTTAGCGGTTTGCATAAGGATGCCTTCAGGTAGACTGTGGACATTGAGGAACACATGCTGGTAGAAGAACACCCTAACCACTAGACTATCCTCCCCCCTAAAATACCTACTGTATTTAAACCTGCACTACGCAAGTTTTTCCATTAGCAACCTCTAACCTCTAATTTACATGCCCTTATTAAAACCAAAATATCCTGTTATTTAGAGTTTTGCTATGAAACTGGAAATGTGCGTCAGATTTGACGTAGCATCCTACGCAAGGAAACTAGCATGGACATTTACCAACGGAAAATAAAATATAAATTTATCAATTAACTTTATAAAATAATAAACTAACCAAAATTCCATGGATGGATTTACTCATGTATGGGTGCAGTTTAGTCTTGATTAACTTTCTAGTTCAGCTATATTTGAAATGAGTAAATAGCTGTAGTAAAAAAGTCACATAGTGTACGTTTAATACTTGGGTGTTTTTGCGTGCATCTATCTCTGCGCTTGCATACTCACCTAGAACATAAGCAGCGACTAGTTTCTTGTTAACACTTAAGTGGAGGTAGACAGGCACAGTGGATTCTTGCTCCCCCAAGGTGGGAAGCATCAGGGCAGCCACGCACACCAGCCCCAGCAGAACAGTCAATAGACTGGGCCCTCCGGTGACAGCCCGGCTTTCTGAAAAACACATGCACGTGCATGCACAGACACACACACTGTTTTTCTAATGTAGATAAGGGCCAGATTAAAACAAGATTCAGAGGATATTGTGGTTTAGCACATGTGAACATGTGTTGTTGAATTCTGTTATGTTGTCCTGGTATAAGAACAGCAAAAATACAAACTAATCCTGGTGCTGATAATGAAACACTAATAGTTACCAAAGTAACTATAACTAGAAAATATTTGCAAGTATAATTTATTGCTTACAAAACATTGATTATATTATTTACTATCGAGTTGGATTCACATGGAATTTACACTTGAGACCAAATGCAAGAACCAAACCTTGTTTAACAGTACATCTTCCTAAATAAAGGACTTAACACTAGAGAAGACAGAAGCCTTTCTTGACTATAACTAAATCTTTGGCGCGACCCAGTGGCCATTTAAGAACATTGCACCAAGGCGCTCTCCAAAATAATACAATCCCTACTACCTGTCTGGAATGCGGTCTGCTCAAAGAACACGCTGTCTGCCAGCTGCTCCTTTAGCCTGCGCTCTTCATCCTGAGGCCGGGGGTGCGGGGCCTCCTGTTTGGCCGAGGGCCGCAGCGTTGCGGTGACCTCCTTGCGACCCAGGGCCTTCCGCTGGCTCTGCTCTGACACCTGGAGCCTGAACTTATCGTAAACCCCATAATGGCAGGCACGTACATCCCTGTGTCGGATCACTCTGAGCCCATTAAAAGGGAGAGAGAGAAGTTATTTAGCAATGGTAGTCTGTAGAGAATATCAACTAAACAAGATACAAAATAAAATACAGAAAAACCTAATAACCTTGTCTTTCTGATTCCTATTGCTACTCTGCACTCACTTTTTATTGTTACTCCAATTTCAATCGTAGGCTTTGAATGACATCAGCCTCACCTGTAAGTCACTTTGGATAAAGAGGTCTGCTAAATAACTAAAAGTGAATGGAAGAAAATACATTGAAATAGACGTAACTTGTAATCAATTACTCACATGTCAACGCGACACTGTGGCTTAACAGCTCCAGTGGCATCCACCACGGTGTACTTGTTTGGCGCTGTGCATAGCACTGAGAGAAAAAAGCAAAAATAGTCACACCAACCTTAACAAAAACGTTAAACTGGGTAGATTGGGTTTAATCTTCCCACTGACCTTTAAATTTGAGTGCAAACTCATAAGGGTTATAGAGTGTGAGCACTTGTTTGTGAGAGTTCTGCTCATCTGCATAGAAGACCAGCTCTGTGGGGAACACAAACACAGGAAGGCTTCCCTCCACGAGCTCAGGCTGTCGATTCTGCTGCTGGTGCTGCATTGGCTCCAGCTGAGCTCCCTCTCTCCTTCCCGTCCGAGGTCTTACTGGGCCCCTCTTCTCTCCACTAAACGACACAGATGTGTGATATCCCTCTGGCAGAAATGGCACTCTTTGCCCTCAACTTATGGCCATGACATCCAAGCATTGCTAAGATGTACACAAAAAGGGACTTGATGAACCCACATTTCATTCTACCTAGGTACATCCATATCTAACTAGTGAAGATTTACAACGTCAAAATGAAAGGAAGCAACAAGAAAACGAATATAAGGGGACTATATGGTGTAGACTCCGCGTAGTAAGTCACATGTGTTTTCTTCAACTGACTCATCTCGCAACCCCCCCAAAAAGATCCTTTCGTACGTATATGTATGTATAAGTATCCGTAGTAACGCCAATGCATTGCAGAAGCCTCTTTTTACAATACAAATTAAACGTGGGAGTATTTATCAACGTCACTCACAGGGTTATGATAACATTTCATTTTTACATTTATATCTCAAAGACATTGGCAGTATCAATACTTGTAACGTTATATAATGTAACATTAACGTTACAGGGGTAATACTCATGTGAGTAACGACTGATCACTATGAGCAACATGTTTTGGGTGATTAAACTTGTTGGTGACCCATAAACCGCTGATATACACCATACAATCAGCAGGACTCACGGCACGGAATGACAATTGCACTGTAATGCTAATATTGTGTTATGATTAAGCTAGCAGGGGACGAAAACAACTGGTAGCCACTTCATAAAGCTAATACTTGTCACTATTACGATCGCGATATACATCAGTCAGAGAATACATAGACTATCAATGAAGGTTTACCTTGTGACTGTCAGTAGTAAACTGTTTTAGTTTGGTGTCGCTAATGTTTTTGTTGAACTCGGATCCCACCCTGTTATGTTTCTCTTGCTGTTTCTTTTGTCAACAATATACTGCAGCCGCGCGGTGCATGCTGGGATATCTGAGGGCGAAGACATTCCGCCAGACTGCTCATGACGTCAACACATATACTCACTTGGATGTTGAGATTGTTTTTTTTTTTCGTATTGCTAGCCACAGTTTTAGCCAGTGTTTTTTTTAGAGGGATGTTTGTAACAATACAAGTTATAAAGATCAAGTACATTTTCCGAATGTGATTAATATGTAACAAATACAATTTTGATGTATTTGATTGATTTTAATATGGAAATCAACAACCAATGTCTACCGGGATGTACAAATTTACGAAAACAGGAAAGGTCCTCGGGCCTACCAAGTTGAAAATAGAATTTGCGAAAATGCCCCTAGAGGATGGCGCTGAAGAACAATTATACCTACCAAGCTAAACAAGCCAGGCTAATTGTTTCAGATACGATTGGTCATAGCGCGATCGTGCATGCTTCCGAAACGTATTGGTCATTAACCATTCACATGTTTATTCCCCGATGTTCTTATACAGCTCATGATCCCCCACCCCCACCGGTACTGTAATGGAATAGGGGAGGGGTTGAGGAGAAATAAAGAGAAGAAGCTGCGGTTTTTCATGTATGTGTTTTTTTCATGTATTTATATAATGCGATCATCGTGTAATGTTACTCTAGAATTTACCAATCACGTGCTGGGTATATTATGCGCACGCAAGACGTACAATAGTAGAAGCGAAATAAAATAGCTTCGGTGAATGCATAAACTCATGGTGTCTGTTGAACGTGAAGTGGGAACTACAACGGAGAAGATAAGCAGTCTCGAGCTCATTACATATTTATACACAGCAGGGCGTGGCTACGGTGAAGAGGTTCAGCCAATCTCGAGCTGCCGGTGGAACGGGGGCGTTCCGTTCCGTTCCGAGCAGAAGTTCAACAGCGAGCCCAGACAGTGCTGGGGAAAGGCAGATAGAGAGGGCAGCGGCGAGGGCTGGCTGTACGACCCTCTTTTGGGGGGTCCGATTATAACAAAAATATTACACACATGCTTGAACGCCCTAGCCGCATGATAGGCCATATGTGGATAATAATAGGTATTTTTAGAAAGCATATAGCTTCTGACTCTATATTTAAAATGCCTATTTTACTTTTCCTGTTAGACACGTCCGCGTCTATGAATCAGCGCACTTATTTGGGTACGACGTATCTGGACATTGCTAAAGGCGCGGTTGAAATCTTTATGAAGGTAAAGGATTGATTTTACCCCCATTTTTTCAGCACGTACATTGCTGTGATGAGCGCGGGTTCCGCTGGGAGCGTTGGGTCAATTAATATAATAATATGTATTATATGGTTTTCTTTTGACAGCTGCGTGCTCGAGACCCGGCTAGTAGGGGCGACAGGTACATGCTAGTTACATTCGATGATCCACCATACGGAGTAAAGGTAATTAGAAAATGGTACAATTTTTATTTGATAACTCGAAGATATTGTCTGCCAATGAGACGTTACTGTCCATCTGAGTAGTAGCCAGTGCAGGGTTGCTTCTCGATGGCGAAAACGGCATTTATTACTGTTATAACCGCATACCGGAGCAGCCGTACATCCGAACATCAGCGGACATTTTGCTTTTGTGTGGACTAAAGTCTCGGGCGTCGAGATGGAGGCGGAGAGATTTGTTATCTTTTCTGACGTCTCCTCTTTTTCTACATTACATGGTCTGGATTGGTCCAGTAGCCCGCACATCATTCTATACCCTCCCCTTGCATCCGTTGTACGTCTGACCTCCACGCTTAACCATTGGCCAATCTGGAAAGTTGAATGCCCCACTTCACATAAGATACTTTTACGGGTTCAACTGGATGCCCCACTAGAATATTATTAATAATCTCATGGTATTCATTTGTAATAGTAGTATACAGTTGTTATATAACACCCATCATT
>OOFG01059879.1:12883-24835 GCA_900323295.1 Molva molva
CCACCCCTGTGTGTAAAGCGTCTTTGAGTCTTAGAAAAACTAATTTATTATTATTATTATTATAGCTGCGTAACAAAATGTTCACCAAAGTATTGGCCACAACTCTCTGAAAGGATTCTTATTTTCAGTTTGGAACTTTTGCAAATAACGATAAGTACAATATTACACATATTGCAAATAGCATAAATAGATGAATAATACGCTGTTGGATACTGAATTTAAAGATACTTTCAACCAATTTTTGTTGTTAATTTTATTGGTCTCAATGTTGCCTAACAAACTTCTACAAATTAATAAACGGGTTGGATATGCATTCTGTGGATCAGACTACAGCTTTTTGGGTTCCCCGAAGAATTCTTACTCTTGATGTTCTGCGGCACAAAGTGTTTAAGGTGGAATTGATAAAGATAGAGGCTGAGACCTTATAGATAAAAATGGAAAAAGAAAAACTAGAGCTGGAAAAATATCAAACCTACGATTATTAATCTTCAGGTGGAGCTTAAAACAATGGGGTTTACATTTGAAGAGATTTCATTTGTGTAGGTTAAAAAAGAACACGCCCGGGTTGTTTTTGTAGCGTTTTCTTAGTCACTGGGTGCTGTGATCTCTTAAAAAACGTTGATTGTCTGTGTGCCGTCTCGCTGCGGTTGGCATTTGAACGTATTTGTTTATGTTTCCACACATCGATACGGAGACTTCGTGCTTTGCCCTGCCAGCTGTGCTTTTATGCACCTGTATTGTATAACATAACATTTTGCATTGACCCAGTAGAAATACTGGAGTGCAATGCACACTTACAGACTTGAGGGTAGAGCTCCACTATGTTGTTTGATGCTCAAGGTAGTTTATGAAGAAAATCTGAAATGAATCAAATTTGATCTCTTCTGAACCTCAATTTGACATAAATATCCACGTTATGTATGTCTAAGGGGTGCTGTCCCTAACGCTTGCTGACAGCGAATATTAAATGTCTAAGGGCTCTAAATGGGCCCTGATTCTGATCCTGATTTTAAAAATGAACAACCCAAAAAAAACTCCACTCCGTCCCTATGTTTCTCCACCACTGAGTGTTGCATTCATGCCTGTGGGATTGACAGGCAATCCCACTGTCTCTGAGAGGGGGCGTTGCTGCTGGAGATAATATACTAGCTTGTTTACAAAAGTGCATCTTGCTATTGCAGCCATTATCTGATGTCTGTTTACCAGTAGTAATGGTCTTGTAGTTGAATAACATTTGAAAAACGATGGATAACAAAATCTATTTCATGCTTGAAGACAAAACTTTTGATTGCAATGCCTACCGATTTGAGCCTGAATACACAGACTATAAACTCAAGGCAATGGATAAAAAACAAGTCATCAAGAATCAAGAATTTCTGGGGACAGCTGGTGGTGTTTTGGCAAAAGTTGCAATTAGATGCCCAGCGAGGAAGAAAGTTGGTGCTGTAGGGAGTGGGATTTCTGGATACCGAATACCCACAAAACCTGTGATGTGTCCATAGATTAATCTGGATCTTCTCCGGCGTACGCAACAGAAGACATGGACTTTCAAGCACTAATACATTGGGAAGTTTCTTCCTTGTTCTTCCGGAGACCTTCTTTCACGTCCCCAAAATAAACTGGAAGAAGAAGCCTAGGCCCAAGGGACTGAATGGAACTCCCAATTATGTAAGTAGACCTAGCTAGTTGCCTCATAATGTGTTGGGTATCTGCAATCGTAAGGAAGGTGCTGCTTTATATGACACCATCTGGATAGGCTACCACTCTGACTGCCATAACACCCTTATCTACATTTATTTTACACCCCAAAGGTTCTATCCTTTTTATGCAAACCTTATTTGACCCTGTTGGTTTACTCACAACAGTTTGTATTCCTTCAGACAATACATACTGGTTGCCAATTGTGTGGTGTGAGAGTGGTCACTGAAAGGGGAGAGGCTTGGATATGATAACAGAAGAGTTCTGCCCAGAGAGATACCCTTCCCCCTCGGGCCCAGTACACCGTTTCCAAGGAAGCACGATGGCTCCATTGAAATACTTCCTACTACCTCTTGTCACTGGTTGAAATGTGCCAGATGCTTGAGGTCTAGGAGGAGTCTCTTGTCCAAGGTGACAGACGACAAAGCCTTGTATGCAAAAGAGTCGTTTTCATCCACTGCTTCCTCTGCTGAGGGGATGTCAGGGGTACTCCACGCTGTCCTCCTGGTATCGGTGAATTCCACAGATGTGATGAAGTAGTTATTTCCACCACTGAAGACATTTACCTGAAGTAATTCAAAATGGACTATCTCATAGTGGAATGAATATGTTGAATACTTGCAACTTTAACCTGTGAAAACATAATAAACTAATTTAAACAACATAATCAGCACATTGCTGACAGGGACAGAGCATTTTGCTCACCGGGTTAATCTGATCTTGCATCCTCAGTCTTCTCCCCAACTCCTGGTCGAGCTTGAGACGGGTGATGAGCTTTTTCTGGGGGTCCTTGTATACCAACAAAATGACTGGGATTAGATAGTTGGACTGTATGGCATAGTACTGCGTTCTCTGGGGTACTTGCAGATTAGGCAGTCTGGCCAAAGTATACAATTTCTGTATACTGTGGTCCCTGTATAATGTGGTCCCTGTGAAAAGCATAGTTTTTCAGCAAACAGGTTTTTTTCAGGAACTGCTCTGATACTATGACACATTGCAGGAAGCTCCTTTCAACCCTTAGGTGACTGGCACGGGTGGAAACCGTTCTTAATTCTTCCTCTATGGGACTTTCTCATATATGGCAGGTCATAAAAAGTTCCATGATTCAGGACCCATTTACTATCCACTTCCGTCGTCTCATTACACTGCTTGGTCTGCCTGGCTACCAGCTGAGCTAAATGCAGGACTCGAGGTGGATGTGCTGCTCTGTGGTTAAAAGCCACTCTTCTCTGGACTTAGGGAGCTTCATCAACAAAACTCATGCATAACTCATCCAGTGACTAATCCACTGGCTAAGCTGTGACAGCTTAGCCAGTGGAGCCAAACCATGTATGTCACTCACTAATGACTACATAAAAATACCATTGAATCCGTTTACTCACTTGTGTCTTTATCAGCCATATTATTCAGATTTCCAGTAAATTCTGGTGGAGTTGCTTGAAATATAAAAGTTCATTACATTACATTTATTTAGCAGATGCTTTTGTCCAAAGCAACTTAAAGTAAGTACATTCAACGATGAAGATAAACCCCCAAAAAGTGCAAGAATCATTTAAGTCCCCTTAAATAATAAGCAAAGCAACTGCTTTGAAGTGCTACAATATAGAAACAAGTGATGGACAGAGATAAGAGATTTTCCTTCACTTTTCATTCACCAAGATGCAGTCTGAAAAGTCAAGTTGTCAGCCTGTGGCGGAAGATCGGTAGTGATTCAGCTGCATTGGGAGCGTCCGTGGGGAGCTCGTTCCACCATTGTGGCGCCAGGACTGCATACAATCGAGATCTTGTTGAGCGGCTGCTGGGGTTCTCACGTAGTGGGCTGGGATGTATGGTTTGACAATGTCCTGGATGTAGGATTGGCCTGATCCGTTAGCGGCACGGTAGGCAAGAAACAGTGAATCGAACTTGGGCGGCAACCGGTAGCCAGTGCAGGGTGTGGATGAGAGGTGTAGTGTGGGAGAACTTGGGTAGGTTGAAGACCAGTTGGGCTTCCGTATTCTGGAAGAGCTGCAGAGGATGAATGGCGCATGTAGGCAAACCAGCCAGAAGGGAGTTGCAGTAGTCAAGGCGGGAGATGACAAGAGCCTGGACCAGAACCTGTGTGACCTTCTGGGTGAGGAACGGACATATCCTTCTGATGTTGTACAGCATGAATCTGCAGGAGTGGGTGGTCGCAGCGATGTTGGCAGTGAAGGACAGCTGGTCATCCAGTGTCACACAGTCTTAGTCAGATTGAGCTTCAGGTGGTGACGACATCCAGAGGGAGATGTCGGCCCAAGCAGAGATTCGTGCTTCTACCTGGGTTTCAGACTGTGAAAAAGACTTAGTCGACTAATTAAGAATTAGTCGTCATCTGCATAGCTGCGGTAGGAAAGGCCATGTGAATGAGAGAACCAAGTGACTTGGTGAACAGAGAGAAAAGGTTTCCAGGTTACCCTATAAGTGCGGTCTGTGAGTTAGGATGTGAACAGGGCGAGTGCAGATCTTGAGATTCCCAGTTCTTGGAGGGTGGAGAGGACGATCAGGTGGTGCACTGGTGGTCAAAGACTGCTGCAAGGTCCAGCAGAATGACAGCGGAGGAGAAGGAGGCAGTTCTAGCAGTGTGAAGTATTTCTGTGACCGCAAGGAGAGCGGTCAGTTGAGTGGCCTGCCTAGAAGCCGGACTGGTAAGGGTCCAGAAGGTTGTTCTGGAGGAGGTATGCAGAGAGCTGGGAAAAGACTGTAGAGTTTTGGAGATAAATGGTTGAAGAGAGACAGGTCGGTAATTCTTTACATCAGATGGGTTGAGTGTGGGTATCTTTAAGAGAGGGTTCACTCTTGCCTCTTTAAGAGTGTTAGGAAAGCAACCAGTAGTCAAAGAGCTGTTAATGAAATGGGTGAGGAAAGGAAGGAGGTCGGGAGCAATAGACTGAAGAAGGTGAGAGGGGATAGGGTTGGGAGGGCAGGTTGTTGGGCGGTGGGAAGTGATCCAGGAAAGTACCTCATTGGGAGTGAGATGGGAAAAGGAAGTTAGAGTAGGAGATGAAGAGCTGACAATAGGACAGATGGTGACAACAGGTGGGTGGGGGAATGAGGAGCGTATGTTGTCGATCTTTTTGACAAAGTAGTTTTGTATTTATTTTATTTTTAGGATTGAATTTGAGATTGAAAGAAGGAACTTTTAGCTTCAGATAGAGAGGCAGAGAAAGAGGAGAGAAGAGATTGGTAGGCAAGAAGCGCGTCAGGGAGCTTGGATTTGCACCATGCTTTTTCGGCCGCCCTTAGGGTGGTATATAAAAACCATGCACATGCATACACTTAGGGTTTTACAAATGATGTATTCAAAGGTCTTTATAAGTTCAAACAATTTATAAACATATATGTGGAGTGTGTGGCTGGTTTAAGCAGTCTCACCTGGCCCGAGTCGGACTGATTGGACTCTGGGGCTGGGTGAGGCTGCACACCTGTGCATTGAATCAATGCGCAGAGGTTAAACCAGCCATCACCACACAGAGAGAGAGATCACCTAATTGGCAGCATAGATAACCATCTTTATGTATCCTTGACTTCAAACTCTACAATAAACCGGTTTTCAACATCCCCACCCTGTGTCCTGGTCTTAGAGGAGCACAGTAAAAGCCACCTAGGTGGAGTGTGGCAGCCACCTAGGTAGCATGTAGCACTGACATTGCTACAGTATAGTTGCCATATTCCATGTTAGGGGAAAAGTAAGGTAATTCCAAGATAATGAAGGCTGTGGCTGTGCCCATCCATTGGACTAGTGAGCAGCAAATGGTGTGAACTCAGCTTCTGTGGGAAGGGGTTCATCTAAGCTTGTGCCCCTAAGCCCCCTCCTTTGACTAACCCCATACTCTCCCCCAAATGCACACCAGCGTAATCCACACGTGATTCGGATCCCACACCCGAAAGTGGCCAAATATAAATCCATTTCAGCCTGCATTTGCTACATACACTTTGGTTTCTGTTACACAGCAAATGCTGTCCATTCAAATGCAAACACAACATCGATATTGCTTTGAGTCCTACATACTGAACTCCGGCGATGTTTTGGGCTGCGTTGTTCCGTCTGACGGGGAACATCTGTAGTATCTATATATCAGTGTTTGCGTTCTTGGTTACCATTTAGCCTTAAAATAGTCCTCAAATGTGTCAAAACTTCTAACCACAATTGGGAACTGCACATATTCACAATATCATATTAATTGATATCTCGATATTAACAGATGAGTCTGTTATCGAGTTGTCTGCACATCAGCTGTTACATTTTCTCTGAAGCAGGACCGCCCACAAAACAGTTCACCTGTAGTGCGGAAGTTGACAGCTATTTCGAAGGTAGTGCTTGATTTGCTTGAAAATTGTCTCGACTACAATGATAACAATGAAAATAAGAAAATTCTGTACATACTGACACCGATATGAAAAAAATACATCTTAGTATAGTATATACTTTGCCAATCGGTCTCCAGTGCAACTTAATTTCAAAACCCTAGAAACTCTACACTGGTCTAAATCTTTATGTATCACAATTTTAAATACCGAACTTTATAAATACCGAACTTTAAGTGTCTGGGTATTTGTACATTTTGAATTCCCAATGAATGGGCTTAGCATTTCCGTTATTCATGTATTGTTGTTCTGTCCTTTCAGGCCCACGATCAACTTCAGGCTGATGCTCTACGGTACAAGGCGAAGATAGAGGACTTGGAGAACGAGCTGAACCTAAAAGGACAGGTACTATGCCTACCACACACACATAGGCACACACAAACACAGCTACACAACACAACAAATGTACAATATTCAGTGCACTAAGAAGAAAAGTTATTATGCAAGCCCCTATTCCCAATGCTGGTTTGTCTTGGATAAAATATGAATGAACAATATCAAAATAAGCTTGTTAATAAAGGAGTAATGGGCCTCTTTATCTCTGTCTTTATTTGAAATATTTTTTTGTAAACAAGAACTATGTAGAACAATGATTGCATTATTTGTAGTATTATTATGATCTGGTATGAAGTGTTAAACGGTGCGTGTGCCCTCAGGACTCTAAATGGGTGGAAGAGAAGCAGCTGTTCTTGCGTCGGAATCAGGAGCTTCTGGATAAGGTCAGACTCAAGTGATTTAGTCATTTTATTGTTTGATCTGCTGTTGAAATGCTCACACTAGACATAATTAGTCTTTCCTTTTTGTAAAAAGTGTCTCTCTCTCTCTCTTTCTTTCTCTCTTTTTCTTTTTCTCTTTCTCATGTGCAGGTGGAGAGGACAGACAGTGATTCCAGCCGGCTGCAGCAGGAGCTTCAAGACTCCAGGGATCAGAACGAACTCTTGGAGTTCAGGATACTGGAGCTGGAGGTCAGCCCAAAAATAGTCAAATTTGTAATGTTCATTCTTCTAATTATAGACAAGGGTTTTGTGACCAGAGCATTTTATATTCAATATATCTCACAAAGTTTTAAGTCTGTGTTGTGAAAAAACCTTGAAAGAATAACCATAAATCCAAATTCGGTACACATGCTGCTTAATCGTGCCCGATGTAAGATTTTTTGATTGAGGGGCCGAATTATGTGCAAATAGATAAATGCAAATGAGCCAACATCATTCAATCAATCAATCAAGTCCTCTTCAAGGTTGCCCAGAGACTTGAGACATGGTGTGCTTGCTTATTAGCCTTGCTAGCATTAGCATGCTCATGGAAAATTTACCATATGACAAGTTGGCTCATGCAACCACATTCAGAGAATGCACATGGCGACATGTCTTGTTAGGTGTCAAGCCTCGAAGGTGCTAGGCACCTATTGTTATTGCCAGTTTTATTATGTGTCAAGCACCGAAGTTACAAGGTACCTATTGTTATTGTTACAAGGTGTCAAGCACTTGCTTGCTGCTTTTTCTTTTAATTTGATAATATCCAGCTTCCTACCATAATATTCTTGCAGCAATGCTGCAAATTTGATGTGACCTTAAGTTTTGCCAGTTTAAAGTTTCAAATTGTATGTGAGACAGCGGTAATGCTGCCACCATTTACCCTCCAGTGCTGCTGGTTACATACATACAAATCTGAAAATCAAGTTTGTTTAGATTTTTTAACAGCTTCATGCATTAATCGTATTATTGAATTGTCTAGCTCAGGCCCTACCGCGCTGTGGGTCCTTTTAACGTAACACTGTAATCGTTCAGGAGGCACCAATAAGGCAGCGTGGAGTCTTTGTAATGTTCATGCAGGGTTACCGTACAGGAACTAATATTATTATTATTATTAATTAAGTTATTACTCGGGGTGCAGAAGATAATTTATTCCACCTGTAAGTGGTGGGGGAATATATGATACACCGGCACATATTGCAGCAATCAATGGAACATTCAAATCTTATTTTTCCACTCCTTCAATTCTTGGGTGGTTTTGACATAGACTTATTTAGGCCGAGAAATTCGTCCAGCACTACTCAGTGTTGGACTTACGGGACATTCTGGTGTAGTTTCTGGTTCGCATATCAACAATGGAATTCAATGATACCACTTAAAATAACCAGGCAACAAATGGTTCCTCACTTCCTGCATCCGAACCTCCGGAAGGGGTACCATGGTCCAGGTCTGGTGTCCATTTTGATTGATATCAATTCTGGCCGCGTCCTAGGCCAGAGAAAGGTTTTGGGCCTGGATCTGATGTGATTGTGTGTGTAAGGGTGAGTTACTAGCACTTCACCCAGATTTCAGTGTTGGGGTGACGGTCAGGGGGTTGGGTCAACTGTGACCTAGTAGGGTTGGGTCAATCATGCCCGTGTAGTCAGCGGTGGTGCCTGTTTCCAGTGGCTGGCTCCTAGTTTAAGGTTGTGCTGTGGCCCTTCCTTGGATGATGGTAAAGCCTCTTTCACCTCTGAATGGATCTAGATAACAGTTTGGGAAAGATTGATAAAATAATCGATAATGTGATGGAAAAATTCTATGTTAATTTTGCTGTTGTGTGGTGTACCTATCCCCATTGTCATTGGCCGTCCCATCAGGATTTTATAGGGGGACAGACTTAGCTCTGCTCTGGTGCGCCCCCTGATGGCCAGCAGGACTAGTTGTAAGACCTTTATCCATGAGATACCTGTGTCTGCAGTTGCTTTGGCCAGTTTATTCTCCTCAGTGCTACCATTCCCCCCTTTGACACGTGTTCCCTACCATGTGTCATATTAGCATAGATAGGAAACAAACATTAAGGCAATCAAGGACACCCATTCGGGCCCTACCACAACCCAGCACAATATTCTGCACCAGCTGATTTCCACAACTGATGCTCTGTGGGTAAGGCCTTGGTCTAAGCTTTCGCCAATTCTTAACCGAAAACTTCAGTTGTGTCATCTGTATGGTGGAGGCAAGAGGGGCTTTGGCAGCCGCCTTAGCACCCTCATCTGCCATCGTGTTTCCTCTGGACCCCAGGTCCATAGCCCCTGTGTGTGTGTTGGTAATTCAGCCCATGTCATGTCTGGGTTTTTTGCTAGGGACACATGTGTTGAGCCTGGAACATCGTAAAACCTCACAGAACAAAACTACACCGGAACAGGTCACTGTTAACAGGCAAAATTTCTAATTTCAGAGCAACATTGAAACTAGAATTGATTGACATGCAAGCAGCCTCTGCTCTGAGGCAGGTGCTTCAGTCTGTCGGCAGCATTGCGTTCTGGACAGCGCTGAGGAGAAATTCCCAAATGTGAGAACGTTGGTAATTTTCCTGCTTACTATGCGGATGATCACCTTCATCACTGTCTGTGGATTGCTCTGACCACATACGAACCAAACTTTTCAGCTCTTGCACAATCCAAAAAGTGTAATTTCTCACACTGAAATGTTTTCGTCATTATTACTGCATAAACTGAAACAAAAAGGCAATGAGTCTGTATGTACGGACTGTTAAAAGTAATATCATTATGTCTTTATTTAAATAACCTGTTAACCTTTTAAGTTTATGGGTGTTTACATTGTTTGATTATTAGAAGATCATAATTGTATCCATTCATTCATTTTATTCATTTGTTAAGTCTGTTGTTAAGCAAACATACTTATTTTATTAAAATGTTTGAACCCAGGCTGTTTAAGCAGAGGGAGTTTAGGAGTCAAACTGAATTAAGAAATACTAGTGCATGTGCCCGTCGGGGGTGTGGCTGGTCGGAGCGTGTGCCCATTCGGAACGCGTGACGGTCGGAATGGGTGGTTGCATAGATGATCTTGTCATGCAGGAAGTAGGAACCAGTGTTATGAAAGTTAGCGACAGTTGTTGGATACAATTAATTGAATGAAAATAATATTGGCCCTCATGTAGTTGCCACAACAATAAGCACGGACACCGCAGGGAATGTCCGTTGAGCGATGTTCGCGCAACTTCTTCTTTACTCTTCAAGACTGCGCAATGTAAATGTGACGCAAATCGGATGACGTTTGTAACGCCGCGTAAGTAGGAGCGCTTGGTTTGAAGCGGCCGATGTCCCCAATGAGAAGGTGCATTTATTCAAAGTTTATTAATATTGAACGTGTCGCGTGTCCAAATTGCACCAAACCGACACTGCCGTTCTCCTTAGGCCATGAGCGATACATCCCCGAAGTTCGAAGTCGATCAGACGAACGGCTGTCGAGATAATCGAGGGACAGACACACATACAGACAGACAGACAAACAGACAGACGGACAGAGATTCCTCGCTTTATGGTTAGATTGCATAATTTATATTTGTCCAAGTTCAGTAAATGGTTTAATTCTAGCGACGTTGGATAACTTTAATTTACTAAGTCACGCGGTGACGGTCTGAACCACGTGTCTTTGAAAACACGAAATTCAATGAATTTCTAGCCAATCGTTTTCTTTTGATTTAGCAACAAAAACAGCTATAGGCAAAATCGTATATATATTGATATGAATGGTAGCCTAATGATAATAATTTGATAAGGTTTTGCCTATATTTTTGAAATATAATAAACACTGTTACACTTTTTGAAACTATTTCAGTTTGTGTAGGCCTATCAGTGCTTGCGATAATACCGAAAACCGTGATAATTTTGGTCACAATAACCGTGAGGTCAAATTTTCATACCGTTACATCCCTACTACAATCATAAAAACTAGAATCCTACTAGGGGTGATGCTGTTAATAATAATAATGGTTTAGCAACCTAATCATGTCTTGTTCTCCCGTCAGATGCCGGTGACCTCACACTGGCCCTGAACACAGCCCACTCTGGCCTCGCTGTGTCTGAGGACAACAAAAAGGTCACGCGGGTTAGAAAGAATCAGTTTCATCCCGATCACCCCGAGAGATTTGACTCCTATCCCCAGGTGTTGTGTAGAGAGGGTCTGACTGGCCGCTGTTACTGGGAGGTAGAGTGGGAAGTTTATATAGGAGTGACGTACAGAGGAATCCCACGGAAAGGACATGGTCGTGACGGCCTACTGGGATACAACGACATGTCCTGGACTCTTTATTGTTGTGATGATGCTTACATTGCCCGGTACAACGAAAGTAAAACAGACATACGTCTCCACCCCTCTGGCTCCAACAGAGTAGGAGTGTATAATGGAACAAATAAAGTGCATTTTTCCTAGTAAAAAAACAACTCTTTATTGAACAGCACAGCCCACATCTTTCATCTCGTGGCTACACAGCCGATGTACCCCTACCCATGTAGAGGTAGCCTCGATGGAAGGGCTAGTCCATTGTTCTGTAGACACAAATACAAAATAAAATCCACTTTACACTGGAAACAAATACACTGGGATTTGGAACCATAACAGAAACGTAGACAAAAAACTCATTAGTTCAGCATTAGAAAGTTCCAGTAGTCACATGGGTTGTTTTGTACAGAAGGAACCAAGAGAGAAAATAACTCCAATAGGGTCCCTTCCTGCTGCCTAGTAGTCCTGTTTTCAGGCTCCTGGAACGACTTATACTTTTCATCTCACAACCCCTAACCCAAACTAAGGAGTTTGTACTTAACCTTTCCATCTCACAACCCCTAACCCAAACTAAGGAGTTTGTACTTAACCTTTCCATCTCACAACCCCTAACCCAAACTAAGGAGTTTGTACTTAACCTTTCCATCTCACAACCCCTAACCCAAACTAAGGAGTTTGTACTTAACCTTTCCAGTTCACTGAGGAATGATCATTTTTATTACCTTTATTAGTTTCCTTCTGATTGTCTTTTGTTTGCTGTTCATTTGTAGTTCAGAGTGTTTTATAAATGAGTTTAAAGTGTGTGTTATGCACACTCCGGCTTTATATT